>UCQR01026960.1:0-11854 GCA_900474235.1 Cecidostiba semifascia | reverse complement strand
ACTTGTTCAGACATCAGAGGGATTCGCACAAAGCCAACAAAGAGTCGCATCAGCGTCGGCTTGAAAGCTCACGTGGAGTAAGTACGCTTTCGTCTCGGTATCCGACAATCCACGACGATGAGTGGCAGTAGCTTAGTGGAAGGGCACACCGTACTGAGGCTGGGGTGCCGGTGGCGCCACGGACGGTCCGAAGTATCCACCTCCATTGCCGTTGCCCGAGTCGATGGAATTCGAGCCGTACTGGTAATTGTTGTACCCGGCGTTGTTGTTGAAGCCCGAATTGCCCTGGTAATTGTTGTAGCCGCCTTGGTTACCTGAAAATTCGATCGGATATATTTATATAGTAAACCTCGTTCAAATCTATTTTTATTTTCTTATAAAGCAAACAAATCAATTACCTCCATTGTTGTAGCCGGTGTCGATGCTGTTGCTACCGGCGTAGTCGTAGCCACCATTGTTGTTATTGTTGTTGGCGTTATTATTGTATCCCTGGTTGCCGGTGTTGTACTGGTCTGGATACTGGGCGACACCCTCGTACCTGACGTCCGCGTGGAAACCGGTACGCCAATCAGCTGTGTAAGTGACGATCTGGGTACGACCATCGGGCAGCTGGACGCGGTACTCGCCACGTACCGTTTCACCGTCGCTGGTCTCTCTGCGGCCGAAATCATTGCCCGAAGCCGCGTCCTTGACCGCGTAGCCGAACTCGTATGACTTGGGCTTTAGCAAAGAGTATACATACATTGTTATTATTGCGTTATTGTGTATTTTCTCGAGCCAATTAATGGAGCGAGTAATAAATTGCAGAGGTGGTCATTAATAAATCATAAAATTATTCCTCGCCCCCCTCCGCACGATTCTGCCTACTACTTAGAGGCGGAAAGCACGAAAGAGAGCGCGACAGAGGCAAAATAAACGACCTCATGAAAAATGCATTCGACCGCGCGGAGGATAGAGGAATACAAATGTTACGCCAGTTTAACTTTCCGCCAAACGGGAATCCGCCATGAATCATCGGGGATTCGCGATTCTCTCCCTCGAATTTCAGATCGCTCCCTCTCTCTCTCACTCTCGCCAACAATACAAAACAAAGCTAATCGTAGCGCGCCCAGAGTGGATAAGTTTCATCGCTTTTATAATATACATCTGTGAGCTCGTCGCATATTATCAGAGTTGCGAAAGGCCGAGAGACGACCTACGAAATTTTCGAGTCACGAGTCGGTGATTTGCGCTGCAGCAGCAGCAACAACAACAACACATAGACACAAGCTTATAATAATAACAACGATAATGACGCTGGAAGACTGATGCACGATTAGTCGCCCGCGTGCAGTGATCGTGTTCAACGAGCGCGTTATTAAGATGAAAAGGAGATCTATGCCAGCTCTTTTGTTTGCTCCATTTTAATCTCGTGACACTAGCTGCGCGATGTATATACGAGGAATTCTACAAAAAAAAGAACATCACTTTATAACCAAATATTCTCATTTTGAATTTCGATAAAAAAAATTTGATTTGCTTAGAACAATGTGTCACGAGGCACTTTTTGCGTGTCGAAAAGTCGTTTCGTATTCTATTAGACATACAGAATTTTTCAAAACATTTTTATCCCCGAAATGTGTTTTTTTTTTGTAGAATTACTCATATTATACTCAATTACGTATACGAGTATATTATGTTGTGTAGCTGTCGAAATGCAGTGTGGGAGGGCTGAACATGCATGTACATATGGCGATCGTAAAAGTCGCTCGAGGATATTGCGGCTTCTCGGAGTATAGTAATTACAGCTGTGTGCTGCGCGTCTTTACGGATGTAAGTTTGACGTTGTGATGTAATAAGCTGGCGCCATGGGGTTTTGACGTTTTATTGCGCGCGAATATATATTCAAAGAAAATAGTGATATTCCAGTATTGCGATTCAAAATTATTCTCTTAATTATTAGTGATGATTAAAACATTTGTTTTCAGAGTGTGTTTCTATATTACCTATTTTACCAAGTAAACGTCTAGTGAGCTAAGTAGAACATCACAACGTAGTGCTCGCAACCGTATATACTTTGTATGGCTTTCGGTAATGAATGTGTTTTCTGTGCTGTACGAGGTGATTCGAGAATATAGTACATTCTGTGAATAGCTTTCTGCGGTTAGCTTTATGATCAACCTTGAGGCTTATTTTATATGATATAAATTTTATTCCACAATAACGTTGCTCGGCAAATTATATGAAATATTAACTGTATAACGAGATTGGACGTTGAAATATTGACTGTTTACACAGACGAAGCTGAAGATCAATTTTTTACTCGGTAATATACAACTTCGAGGCAGCGAAAAATAAATTCATGAAAGATAAATTAAGAGTACAACGATTTAGACCGCGGAGATGAGTCGGCAGTAATCCTGCTTAATACTGTAATGCGATTGTTTTCTCTCTGCCAATTCGAATCAGCCTTGAGGGTCGATGCTTATATATACCCTCATTCCTTTTGCATTAATCCTGTTTTAGATCGATTTTTCCAATAACTGCCGCGGCGATGCTCTCAACCATTCATTTTTCAGCTACACACATTTCCATCAAATCTTACGTCAAGCATATTATACCAGCGCAAACTTCTTCACACAAATCAAATGAAGGATGAAATTAGCGTAAATTTTCAATTTATCGAAACTTTAGCGCGCGAGCCGCAATCGCTAATCCCAAAGACACACATTCGAGTTTAATTTAAGCTTTAGCAGAGAAGCCGCGGTGTGGCGGGAAACTTTGAAAAAAAGCCGCAGCAGCAGCAGCAGCAGCACTGAGCACACTCGTGATAAGCCTCAAGGGGGTTTAATCGCAAAACTTTCGGCTCCGAAAGGTAATTAAAATCTTTGTTCCTCCCGACGAAGCTCATAAAGTAGTTTACAATCCTTAAGGGTAACGAGCTCGCGCCGCGCTATCGCACGAAAGAGAAAAGCAGAATCGGCGCGTGTAATTTTCTTTTTTTCTTTTTTTTTTTGCTCTTTATTTAATCATCTTATACATTCTCTCGGCAAAAAAAGAGTAGTATACCAGCGATGATCGTAAAAAAGCGAGTGTACGAGTCATTCCGATTGCTGGCAAAACTCCAAGATAATAAGCTCGAGAGAGAGAGAGAGAGAGAAAGAACGGGTCAACAATGCAGTTCGGAATGGGTTAATACGACCGCAGAAACGCCTGCGCGACTCGCAGCGCGTCCACGAGAAAAAGTGTGAAGAGAGCCAGGCCACAAATGCGGGCGCTTCCCATAATGCACGAGCTATATATATATATGCGCGACGCGAATCTTAATGACGCGGCTCTCGTTGCTCAAGAATTCCCCCGTGGAAAACCTCTCGTCCTTTCCACGATCTCGCTGCTCCTTTCGACACTATTATTATATTATACACTGCTTATATACCATACACATCCATCTCTGCTCTTAAGATCTCCCGACAAAACTACACACTTTGCTATAAATAAAAATACTGCACAATAACACAGAGATAGAGAAAAAAAATGTCGAGCCGCAGCAAACTTCATTTCTCCTTTACGAGTATATACTTGTTAAACCGAGGCGAGCTTTCAATCTGCCGCGTAAATATCCGCCTCATGTGTGCAGCAGCAGCAGCAGCAGCAGCAGCAGCAGCAGCAGTGGAGACGGCCAATAAAGTTTTACGGCTTTTGCCTCACTCTCCTCCACGTCGCCTCTGTGCTGTACTACTATATACACCGTCGTCGTTGTCGAGATCGCCCCCTGTGCTTAGCATCGTAAAGCGATGCAACGCTGCGACCATAAAGTAGCGACGACGTCGTCGCCGTTTGGGTATATAAGGGATGGACGAAATCAAGAGCATTAGGTCTGGAGAGAAAGTTGTTTTGTCTCTCTGTATACAAGATCTTGGATGATACACGCAATAGCTCGTTGATGCTGGGGGAGCGGGTTAGATGCGAGTTATACTGAGAGAAGGCTAATGGTGAGAAGATAGAAAGTGTTGGTGTGTGTGTGTGTGTGTGTGTGTGTATAATAATTGTGTGACGTTGCTCTGGATTACAGTATGAGGATTATGAAAACGTTGAGGTAATAACTTAACGAGCTGCAATCGCGTCAAAGTGAATTTTCTCTCTCTCTTGCTCTTAATAAGAATGAAAAATAATACATCATAGATCTCGCCACAATACTATTATTCGAATTCTCGCATGAAAAGTTATTCCGAAAGCCCGCGAATCACCGAAACAATTTGCAAGCAATAACCGATCGATATATCCAAAGTCAATACAAGCTCGCGCGCTTTATTGTAATGCGCGCGCTCGCGAGATAATGGCAAGCTCAAACAACGCGCTCTCTCGGCATTGCTCTCTCGCGTGTCTCTGCAGTAAAGCTATACAGAGCTGAGCACAATGGCGCGCGAATGCGTCGAAGAATGCAAGTGTAAACATCGTTAATCCCACAGCTGCGCTTCCTTCGTCAAGTCTCTCGCTCGCAATTTGATTGCTCGCCTCTCGAGGCGGAACTTGCGCCCTCAAGAGAGAAAGAGAGAGAGAGAGAGAGAGAAGCTCGACGCGCGCAATTAAAGCGAAGCCAAGGCGGAGATCTAATCTTGCGGATTTAAATCATTCCACGAGAGTCATTCTGTTTCATGATAATTCGCTGAGAGTGTATATATAGATGTATTTGTATATTCCGCTGATGTGCTTTTTGCATTTAATATAATAAACAACTCGCTGATGCGTATAAATATATTTACGACCTTGTCGCGAACCTTGAAAATGACTGCGGTGAGAAAGAGAGAGAAAAAAAAAGAATGAAGAAAGCTCGACAATTCACGAAATTCCCGAGAGCGACACTATTATAACTTTTATTCACGTCCGGCGGCGCGCATTGTCGCGGCCTAAACAAAAATATCGGACGACGCGCGCGTGACCTCGCGCATACAATTATTCCACTTTTTTTCCTACTACATACTCCCGGAAGAAGTATCCACGGCAGTATAGCGCGCACGTTCACGCATACACATTACACAAGTTGCATTGTAATACGGGAATTTGGATTCTCTCTCTCTCTCTCGAGAGAGAGAGAGAGAGACGTCAGAGTATAGACAGAGAATAGAGAGAGAATCGTCGTAGACGGGAAAATTGCGAGGAGTTAATTGTCTTTCTCTGGGAGGAGCTGCTGCTGCTGCTGCTGCGGCGTTAATCGAGCTCCGCTAAGCGCGCAGCGAATGTAATTGCTCTTTTACGACGATTGATGTGCCGCCGCCGCCTAGCGCTGAATCGCGTCGTCTCGCCCATAATTAGTTTAACCGTGCGCGGCGTCCGTTCGCTTAAAACATATATACCTACGTATAATATGTATATGCAATACATATATATGTACGCCGAAAGTAGTTCACGCCGGGAGAAATCCGAATTTCCCGAGGACTCTCGTGTATATGTGTGTGTGTGTGTGTGTGTATATCCTCTGCGTATTATATATACATCACGCCGTAGACAGCAGCGGAGGCAGTTGAAAATTCTGTCAGCTATACTAGAGGTTGTTTCGCGCGCTATAAATTTCTCCCTCTCTCTCTCTCTCTCTCTCTTGGCTCATCAGACATGCATGTAGCGAGAACGATGGATATGCGCGCGCGTGAATGTATATCCGGCGATGCGGTTGTCTCCTCATCGATTTTCGATGTGTCTGCCTGCATCCTCTCGAGTAAATATACGAAAATCACCCTCTCTCTCTCTCTCACACCTCCACAATATATCCCATCTGAATATTTAACCACAGTACGCACCACAGATAACAGTCATCGGATGTAATATACATCGTCTTGATGCACCTACCTGGCTATCGATGTAATCCTGATGCTCGTCGCCACTACCGCCTCCACCGTGATGTCCTCCACCGATGTCACCACCCCCCAGAGGTGCCCCGTAGCTGTTCGTCACGCCAGCCGAGTTGTACTGCTGCTGCTGCTGCTGCTGCTGCTGCTGTTGCTGCTGGTAGCCTATTTGGTTCCCTTGAGGTCCAGCGTAGTTTCCGGGTACGCCGTATTGGTTGTTCAAGACCGGTGGCTCGCACCTCGCCAGACTGACGCACAGCGTCGCCGCCACGATCATCTATATATTAGGACAGATATGGTATATTAAGGTATATCCAAATATAGGATTGATTAAAACTGACTCGATTCTTCGAGTGATATAACTGATGCTCTGTTGCTGCTGTGTGCATCAGCGTCTCTTTTGCCGGGCTTGTATAACGAAGCGATTATCGTATTAATTTACGAGACTCGTAAAGAGTCGACTGTGTAATGATGACTTTACAGCGCGTTTAACATGCGCTGCAGATGATGCTCAGTTGCCATATAATCACTCGCGAAGAGTGATATCATTGTTACGATGATGCATTGCGGTGAACTTATGATTTACGGCATCATCACTCGCGGCGACGAGTGATCGTTGCGTCAGTCCGCACTAGCCGCTGCACCAAATATGGAGATCTGAAATTTTTTTTTTTTTAGCCCATAAGCTCGTCGCTCTCCAGCTCTGAAATGCGCTCATGCCTCGGAATGTCTTGAAAAATTCTCGAGCGCTCTCGCGGGAGTTTATATATTTTCCAGGACGGAATGCAAAAAATTCAAATATAAGCAGTAGAGGACTTTTCACCCTAATACTGGCAACTCGCCATCGCATCGTTGTGCTTCAGAGGGAGCGAGTTGCCTTTAATTAACATTTTTACGAAACACGAGCGGAAACGAGCTTATTTAGGAGTTACGCCATTGGACGAGACAGAGAGAGAGAGAGAGAGAGAGCAGAGATTAGGCCCCATACCTCCCGTCGTGCGACGAGGCTTTCTCTCTCTCTCTCTTTCTATGAAGAAACGAAAATAATCTGGAGCAGAACGTGTGTGTGTGTACTTAAATTTTTCAACGTCGGCCATCCATCTCTTTGCACATCTTCGTATATACACGCTCGTTGTTGCGGCACCAAAAGCCAGTCTCAATGAATATAAGAGCGAAAAAGTACTGCGCAGCGCGAGCGCGCGGCTAATTAGAAAATAAATTGTACCTTATGAGGCGCGCGCTGATATAGTCTCTCTGTCTTACCCTTCAGTATATAGTGTTGCACCGTGTGGTTAGCTAAATAATAGACTACTGCGTTTTCGCTCGCTGTACATTGTGTCGTGTTAACGAATGCGTGTGTATAGCTATACAGACGAGAGTAAAAGGATCTCTCGTCCCAAGCGCGGCTTTAACGAATAAGTAAAATGCGCGCGGAAATATCACGTGAGAATCGACGAGAGAGAGAGAGAGAGAGAGAGAGAAGCTCGAGTTTTTAACCTCGGCGCGCGAACATCGCCTATAATGACACCTGACGAGCGCGCGATTCTTCTTTATTATATGTATACACGCTTGCGCAATTGCTTTCTTCGATTGTGTGTGCGGATTATAATTGGCACCCAAGT
Source organism: Cecidostiba semifascia (assembly GCA_900474235.1). Lineage (NCBI taxonomy): Eukaryota > Metazoa > Arthropoda > Insecta > Hymenoptera > Pteromalidae > Cecidostiba > Cecidostiba semifascia. The sequence goes on along the minus strand of UCQR01026960.1, from coordinate 4,410 downwards.
ATAATAGTGGAAGCGCATTGGTATTCGGTTTGTTATTGGGACTTGTTCCGAGGAGAATAATAAGCGACGAGTTTTTCTCACGTTTTTTCAAATTTTCAAATATATATAATAGACTTCCTTCCGACCACAATCTCTCCGTTTCTCTCGACAGCGCGCACAATATCAGATTAAGCGCACATGTATACATATATATAGAGAGAGAGAGAATCAAAATCCGTGATAAAAGCTGTCGTCGAGAGACACGTCACGTATTAGGACGCGTCAGCGGTCGTCTACTATATATCCCCTCGACTCTCCGGACAAACGTACTCGAGGATAATTTTCCATTCATCCGGGATTCGCGGGAGCTAGCTTGATAGATATATAACGCGGGACGTTTATAACGCGATTGCGATGAACTGACGTTCGATCGATAAGCTGCCGCACGGATTGGCAGCTCGTCCCTGCTAAATCGACTTAACGAGCAGCTTATACTGCACACGCACGAGAGCTCGTCTTTCTCCCTCTAACACCTCCCTCCCCCCCTGATAATGCGGCATTTGCAGTATAACGCAGTTCCGTCGAGCCCTTTATCTACCCTATATTCTCCCTCTCTCTCTCTCTCTCTCTTCATATATGCAGCCTTGTGTATACGCATCAGCAGGGGGATTGTGTAAAGTCGCCGATCATACGGTGATTCGTATATACCGGTCTTTTAGCACGAGTGGATTAGGATTTAGCTCTTGTACATAGACACGAGAAGAAAAATTTGCATGTATATATATATATATAGGACGTGGTCGGTTCGATTGAGAGTTTATCGCGCGGTATTCAGCGCATCAAGATGAGCTTTTACGACGCTGATGTGTATCTATCTCTTGATGAGCGCGGAAGAATCGCGTTTCATTGCGCTACGTGTATACTCGTTCTACGCGGCAGTCGGTTACGCAACCTCGTACATATATAATGCACAATCCCGCGCGTATATATATACACACGCAAACGTAACAGCTGACTTAATTCATTAGGGTAAAAATGTCTGATGGCCCAGAAACGTCGATATTAAATGCTGATGAGCTCGAGTATTTCGTTGTCTCTCGACAACGGTAATTGCTTTATCCCGAATAATCGCCGTTGTGTAATATAATATCTTCAAAAGTCTTGATTTTCGCGACGAAAACGAGTATATTATATATTCCTACGTATACTCATATATAACGGCTTGAAAACAAATCGATATATATCTCCCTCTTCTCGACACACCCCCTCCTCGCGAAGCGCAATCTCCAACTGTCGCTATTTCACCCTCACGACGCGTAAAAGGATCGACGGAGCGTGAATCGTATACGCGCAATCGAACGACGGATATTGAAAACAGTGCTCTACCTATATATAGACACCGATCGCTCTTATACTATCGTTCTCGCGCTTGTATTTCATTGAATGTGCATGTGTGTGTATAACAAAACTTCACTGATCGCTATATAACACAAAGAGCGAAAGAGAGATAGAGGGAGAGAGACGGTGTATCGAAATTGCTGCTTAACCCGTCACCTTTTTTCCACCCCATTTGCACTTTTGATGAACGCCGGGGAGTGACTCGTGTCAAAGCAAGCACGAAAAAAAAATTGAGAGGATAGGCCGTTTGTTTGGCTGCTCTGATAACAGCTTGACCGTGAATTCCGCCTGACAGGCATCAGCTCTCCTGATCCTTGATGGACGCGACTGTGTATACCCGGGTTTTGCTCAGCTCGACAGAGTTGTAGCTTTGAAGTTAGCTCGCGGCTCAATTTCGACGCGGCTACTGCCATCAGAGGAGCGATATTATACTGCGGGTGATTTTTCTACGAGAGGATTCCGGGTGATATATGTGAATTTTTTTGTTCATGGTAGAACGCGTTGTTGCATGAATCTGTAAGATAGGGCTTGACTTTGTAAGGTTTTATAAAGTTCTTTGTGTGTTTTGTATCAATGTATTACAATATTCGGTATGGGTATTAAAATCGAACAAGGTTTGCGGAATTATTTATCTCACTAATTAGTGCGGTTTACTTCGCTCATCGATGTGTATTAATCAAATACGCAGTTCAGTTCATCGAAGCTAAATACGCAAGAATAAACTGGTAAATTAAAAGTTATTAAAGTAATTGACGATCGTTTGTCGGAATCATGGGAATTTTATACATAATATATTATTGTTAATTTCATTAAACACAGTATATTTCAAAACTAAGTCATGCATTTTAACGATACTTTAATTGAATGCAATCATTGCAAATCAATAAACCAACCGATCACTGCCTGAACGAAGCTCATCGCATTCACTAATTGATATGAAATATTATAATACATCACAATAAAGCAGTACTCCACGTTCCTGGCATGACAACAGTGGAATATGTATAATGCCACAGATTCCGAATCGATATAATCGCACTAATATACCTGTTTGTATACCGATCGAACGAAACCAAATCGAAAAGCAAACCGTTATCCTCAGTAGCAGCAGCAGCACATCAGCAGACTCGTCCTCCTCTCTTATATAGACAGCACACTCGCGAAAGAAGTCAAATTGCAAAACCGCGAATCTTATGTACCGGCACAGAGACGTTGCAGCAACAGCTCTTTCTCTCTTTCTCTCTCTCTCTCTCGAGGTATATAACTATATATTCTTTACCTTCCGCACAACGGTATCCATGTCTTGTAAGCGTCGAACTGTCTCGACTGGTCAGGGCGAAACGTTAAAGTGCGGAGGTGCCTGGGGCGCCGGTAGGCTTATATATGCTCGCCTGCTCTGCTCCTCACTTCCTGTGCGCGCTCTATAGAGCGTAAGCGCAACGCTGAGGCGGAGGAGGGCATATCGGCGGAGGACGAATCTGGAGCCGAGGCTGCTATTGCTGTCAGGGAGAGAGAGAGAGAGAGAGGGAGACCGGGAGAGTATAAGCTAAGATTCCCTGACTTGTAGTAAGTGCTAACTTTCGTCACCTTCTCGAACTCTGATGATGCCTTTTTTTCCTCTCCTCTTCAAGTTTTTTCCTTTTTTTGGACCTCGACGCTGCGCTATTGCGAAAGGTTTTTCTCTCTCTTTTTATGCGCGCATGTATGCAGCAGTCTATGTATTACGTGGATGAGTTGTTTACTGCCTACTATATAGTACAGAAGAAATGCTTTCTGCTTGTCGTGTCTCATGCAAACGAGAAGCAGGATTTCAACTGTTTTTTTGAAAAAGTTCGCTCGTAGATATGCACCGGGGTATCTGGTTCGCTAGTTCTCGTATACGCGCGAACAATGCGATGAGTAATGAAGCGCATCATTTTGAAAAATACGATGCATCAAGGCAACATGCGAACGATCACGCGGTGAAACGCAATATTCTCGCGTCGCGTAAAAATGTATTGCTCAAGTTGCTATGAAGTTGTAAAAGTGCCCGGTGAGATGAAATTATAAATACGGATTCTTCTTGAAAATTAACTTTTCTTGTTTCTTATAGATATATTATGTGGCACGCACAGACAAAATTGTTACAGAAGATGCTACGAAATCGTTACGGACTCTACTCGCTTCCATGTCACTTTCGTTTTCAAGACGCTTCTTCCTGTAATTCATTAGACCTCGAGTACAACGTTTCTTCTCCGCGAGGAAGTTTTACCGTATGTTATATGTGCGAACTTCTTATTTAACCGAAAATTTAGAGGTGTGCGTGCGTGCTTATACTCTTATTGTTGCAGTTACAGTACTTTGAGGAGCTTGGATAAGTAGATAAGGTCCGGATGTGGTAAGACCACGCGTACTATATATACCATTACAACAAAACTTAAATAAAAAAAATAATCAATAAGGATGTGACATCCTGTGAGTCTGAAAAAAACAGGTAAAAGTAGAGCAGTTCAGGTTCAATATACTTCGAAAAAAAAGCGAAAATCTTAATGTAAACAGTGAATTGAAGATCGCCGATGAATAATTCAACGTCGAGAGCTCGGAAGTCCCACACTGAATGGTTAACCGAGAAAAATCGTTGGAGAAAAAAAAATTGGGACTCGTTATACCCATCCGCGTTCGGCCAAATACGGTTTTCAGCAGCACGTCTGTCATCTATTCTCTTTCTACGCGGGATGGTAATAAGGACTTTCTTCGAAACGGCTCCCCAATACTAATTGAAATCTCAGTTTTGATTATAGAACACGGGAGAAAATTTTTACGAAATGTACGACTCTCATTCGAATATAGCGTATATACCTATATTTTGAATACTTAAGCATGCTGCAACGTAAATTACCGCTGTATATAGAGCTCGAAAGTTTAATCCTTATCGTCTCGCCGCTGTTTTACATATACATATACATATAGAGCAACTACCAAACTCCGACTCGCTCGACTTATTGTTTCAAGTGCATTCATAATAGCTCTCCCGAAAGTTATATAGTATTTACT
>UCQR01026958.1:6007-17200 GCA_900474235.1 Cecidostiba semifascia | reverse complement strand
AAATCAAGCCTCAACTGACAAATTATATCCTCTTTCAAATGCAATACTGTATTTGATTCTTGAATTTGCTCTTCAAGATAAGAAATCCTTTTTTTCAAGTCCAAAATTGAATCGTACTTTTGAGCCACTTCTTGCGCTAAAGCTTCGCGTGCTTCTGATGATTCCTAAAAAAAATAAAGAAATAAATAAAATTTTGAATTGTTGAAGTCAAAATAAAAAGCAATCAAAAACACGAACTTTCTTTTCACACGCAAGCCATGCACGAAGTTGTTTATTATCCTTTTGCAATTTACTATTGTCTTCAATAATTGTTTGAAAGTCATTCATTTTACATTGATACTCATGCTGAAGGTTATTGTAATTCTTTTCAATGCTATTCAACTGCTTATAGAGATTTTCAATTTTTAAGTCTTTTTCGTTAATGTTAATAACGTTTTCCTGATTATCTATTACACAGCCAATCTGAACATCAACAAAATTTCTTGAAAGTAGCTTACTAATATTATACAATTGAAAAGATAATTTACTTTATGAAAATATCATTAGAATGTAACAGAAGGACCTCGTTTTTATTTGAAAAGTATGTTATACATTAACTATCTTTAATAAAACTCATAACTCACAGGACTATTTACACTTGATAAATCATAAGAATAATTTTAATTTTTGAAGTAGGTAGTAATTAAATCATCTTTAAGTTTTACAACGTTATCACACACATTTTGTAAAGTATTATTTTTTTTCTCGAGTTTTATTCGAAGCTGAGATTCATTATCCTCTAATTTTTTTATGTGCCTGATAAAAGCAAGGCTGACATCAGAAAGATTCTACAAAATTTATAAGTAACTGTCTCACAACTGTAACATAACTTACAACAATAATTTTTCATTTTCTTCTTTTTGTGCTATAAAACTACAACAACTAAACTTTCGTGTATCTTCTTTTTCCTGTTTGAAGATTTTAACAATCAAAAAACTGAATCAACTATAGCTTTCTAAATTTGTTAAGCTTTTGACCATTATTTGTTAATAAAAAAATGTATCAATATAAAACCTTGCTAATTAAATTTAATGCAGGCTGATTTAATAGGGCAGAACTAATAAATTAAAATTTATCATGCATAAGACTAATTAATTGTATATAAATTAAAACTGCCAACATACAGCTATCGACAAGCATTAAAACACGTGTCTATTGTATAATTAATAGAAGTTGGTTAAGCAAATTAATTTGCAAATATTTTTGTATGGTATGGTTGCATAATTTTGATATTTTTTTTATATATAATTGCAGTAAAATTATAATTTACCTGGCCGCATTCGCAACTGAAACAAAAATAGAATAATTCCAATATTTTTCACGATTTATGATTTTTAAAAATATTTGAACTAATTTATAAAACATCAATTACATCATCAGTTATGAACAAAAATGGTATTCTAAACAAAAACTTACTCTGATGGTGCTGGAATATCTGATGGCTGGATTTGATGAAATGTTAGTCCTTCAAGATTCCAATCATTTTCTACTCGACCACGTTTGATGAGTTCAAGTAGGCTGTCAATGTCACTTTGGAATAATTCTACTTTTTTCTGCATACAGCTTTGCTCACTTTCTAATTGTTGAATACGTTTTGACATTTCATTCAGATCCTGTGGGTAGTAAAAAGAAAGTCATAAAAAGGTTGACAATACATAATTTTAGTTATTTATGTTTTTCTTTTTAATAAATGTTTAATAAATAAGTAGAAAAAGTAATAATAATTGTTTCATTACCTCTTCAGATTTATACGGCTGTGACATATTGTGTGTCATCAAATGTGAAGTTTCTTGTAATTTGTCTCCCAATACTTTCACTCTATGAACAGCTGCCTGTTCAAGATCATGGACAGTTTGAATTAGCAATGTATTTTGCTCTCTCAAATCCTTGATCCAATCCATCATGATATTCACTTTTAACTGTAAATAAAAAACAATTAGTCTAGATAATCGGAATCTTTCCATGTAATATCTGGTAAATGGGGCCAAAAAGTCCCTTCAGAACATCAATTCTATTTAAGTCTTGAAGTAATCTATTTTTAGCGAATGCAGTCTACTGCAGTATTCTGAGTTTCATGGCACCCATGGAAATGATTTTACTGCAGCAAAACAGTGAATGAATTTAATAATAGAATTTCTGAATGTAGAGAATATTTATATGAACAACAGGGATTTAACACAAATCAAATACAATGGCGAGGCCAAATATATCATTCGAAATAAATTTTGTAAATATAATCAAAGATAAATTAGTAAATAAAAGAAATTTTTTTATATTTCTCTTGGGTTTTGTTGAATATAACATGTGATAAAAATCAATGTGCCTCTTTCAATCCGGTGCTATACCCACAATACCCTGTTTGGTATTTATTTTTAGCAGCATGAGACTTTCACCAGTTCCTGAATTTATTTTGAAATTGAGGTTGAGATAGGTTCATAATTTTTCAGTTTAATAAATGAATAATAAAAGAAAAATGTTTAACTAAATCAAAGTAGTAAATAAATTGAATAATATCTAAAATTATTGTCTAAATATGTCCACCATAGTTCTTTCTTACACGTATACCATTTGATTTTAAATAGGAATAAAACCAAACTTTACAAATTACCCAAACGCATAATTTTTGTATACAGCTTTAATTGCTAATATTTGTTGTCATCATCAATGTTGCACTCATGAAAACCGCGCAAGCACAAATAAGTTTGGAGCCTACAATGACCCATTTTCCATTTCTATACAATCTCATTCTTCCTTTTAATCGTCCAAAATTAAATCACCCAGCTGCTGCAGTGTGCAATCGACAAATTTAAAGCACCGGAGCGAGTTATAGAACCGAGTCTTTAAAGCCCGCGAGAGCGTGTAAACAAACTGCTCAAAACACAGCCGAGTGCCACTGCAGAAACGTACACACAAACATGGAGTAGGTATATTTTGTGTTTACCTCGTTGCGCTGTGCGTCGGTGACATGGGCTATGATCTCGACCTGGTCGATCTTGTCTCGGTAGAGCTGCTCGAACTGATCGAAGATCTGGAGAGCCTCGCTCTCGGTGCAGGACTGCTCGGTTGCCTCGTCTAATAAGGCACAGCTCTCCTGCTGTTGTGCAGACGGCGGCGAGCCGCCGACCTGGGACGGAAACATGACTCCTGGAAGAAGATTCAGCGGCCACTGCAGGGAAGACGAAGATGTCCTATATCCTTGCCGTTCTCGTAGGCGTGGTGGCGAACGTCAACATGCTAGCTCGCCATATTTTTCGCGCACGACTGTATAGGTAGCTGGCAGCTTGTGATATATTGTATAGGTACCGTCGTACCGTAATACGTAAACGTATGTATCTATATAGCTACATACACACGCAGACGCAGATAGGGAGAGCAGTAGTAGACTAGACTGCTGCGCTGTAGCACACCATCAGCGAGATATAGGTAGGCTCTCACGACGCGACCGAACTGAGCGCGACACGGACCTCTGCAGCTGCGAGCTGCGAGGTCTGCGAGGAGGGATCGAGTTTTCGGAGCACTTCGGAGGGAGAGAAGCAGAAGACGAGAGAACCCCCTATACGCGCGCGCGCTGTCTCCTCTCCTCTCTTCGTTTTTTTCGGCTGTCACGCTCGCTCGCTATAGCTCTGCTGCGCCGCTACAGCCAAACTGCCACTGCCGGCGTATGTGCATGATGTTTATCTCTAATGGTTGAATTCATACACCCTAAGAAGTGCACAAACTTTTTCTCTAAATGCAAAATTATCAAAGGAAATCTTGAAAAACGTCAATTAGAAAATACGAAATGTCTGTCTAAATTATATAAATATAGCAAAAAATGAAACCAAATAATAAGTCAACTAATTGTAATTTACGCAACAAGGCAAATATTATTGTTTCCGGGCTATACATATAATTTAACTTGCGTAATCCAATCGACGAAATTTCCAATTTGTAATAAACGCTTGGAGAATCGACTTTAAAATTCGTTTTTATACGCCAGGGTATATTGCGATGAAAGTTAAGACTCTCCACGAGTTATTAATATTTTTAATAAAATAACGCGCGCATCCGAGTCTGACATAAATCGATAATACAATTTTAAACGATGGTAGCGGTGATGGTCACACGCGCGCGCTGCATCAACTCACAGACTCGGAAAATTATATTATAAGCATCAATTTTGTTCCAATAATCAGGTAAAAAAAACCAGTCGATAAAGAAATAAAGCGGAATAATGCGTCTACATCGTCGCGCTCGCAATAAAATCTAGAGGGCTAAGGCTATAAAGAAAGAAATACCACCACCTTGTACTTAGATGTACCTAGTGGTGGCGCCGCTGTCGATCGGGAAATATACGGCCGGCCGCACGGGTACAGTAGCGCCAAATATTCACGTGTATTAAATATATGGGGCCTCAAGGCGGTCAAAATTGGAACTGAGCTAAACAGTTTTTATCGAAATTAAAAATATTTCCTTTTAATACAATTACTGTGTCACTTTTATCATAGATGTTATAGAAACTATAATAAATGTTGTATACTCTGGTCCGGTCGAATACTTATTGGACGATTGTAATCTATGTATCAGAGATGAAAATGTTACGCGGGACGATTGAATTTCATAAATCGGAGCGCATTGTCTCTCTGATTAATTGAAAAATATTGATGTTTTTTTTTACATCACGCAGAAACACTGATACCTTTAGGTGCAGGCGGGCGACAAAAGCAAAGCTGCACAGACGGGATAGGAATAAGGGAGCGAGTCAGAATATAGAGAGACAATAAGTATAGCCGCAATAACATAACAAAGAGAGCGAGACAGCTGCCGATAACACATTCGCCAGGGGATCGAAGCGACCACGGAGACAGAGACAGAGCGAGATAAAAGCCGACCGACGACGAATGGCAGCAAAAGATGACAGCGCACGCGGCCGATCATGATGAGCTAGATGATGCTCTGTTGGCTCTCTCTCTCTCTCTCTCTCGCTCAGCTCGCGTGCGCTCCGATATTAAATCCTCTTCGGACTCTGACTGCTGCATAACACAGTAGCTGCTAGGATAGGTATAAACCATATATACCTATAAACACGTGCCGCTTCGTTTAGTTCCACATAACCCGCTAACAATCCACCATCAGCAGCAAATCCGAGACTGCAATAAAACAGTATTATTATTCCACACTCGACCAAAGCGACTTTTAGACTTTGAAAAAAGGTCTACGCGTTTTTTCATATTTTTGTTGTAAACAAAATTTTTTTTTTAATTAAAAATATTAAAAAATAAATAAAAAAATGTTTGCTCCGCTAATTTTACTTTCGCTCCGCAAACGAGTTTTACGGGAAAAATTGCTATTTTCTCCCCGCTTTTCAGGGGCAAAAACTGGCTTTTTCGGTCGAGTGTGGAATAAATACTGAATACAAGTGTACAGTGTGTTGGCATACAGTATAAGTATACATATATGAGAGTGAGAGAGAGAGAGAGAGAGAGAGAGAGAGAGAGAGAGAGAGAGAGAGCTGGTGTGCGCGCATAGGCGGCCGCTCACGTACTTACAGCGTTAGCGTATATATAGTTGAGGACAGACTACACAATATCGTAATCGCGGTCGCAGGAGGAAGAGAGAGAAAGAGAGACAGACATAAGGGAGGACGAGTTTGTATGCGCAGCGGCAGTGAAGAGGTGGACGAGAAGAAGAGCCGAGCTAGCAGTCGCGCGAGTTCAGTGTATACACATTGTGGCGGCGACGATGAGCCAAGTCGTCTAAAGAAGCGCGACGGGCGTTTTCTCGTCGTGGGAGTACGAGGCGTACCGCTCTCTGACGACTGCAGCACGAGAAAGAGAGGCGAGAAAAAAAACAAGTGGTGCGTGTTGTTATGTATTATATATGCAGCATATATACATTCTGCAGGTGCTGAAAATTTCGTGTGTGTCCTTACCCCCGTCGCGGTTGGCTATTCCTTCTTTTTCCAAAGAATTTTTCGTACTCGCGATCCCTTCGCTAGCCAAAAAAGCCCGAGTGCGCGCTGCTGCCCACTCGACGTGACACCCGATATGCGTTTTCGAGCATCAGAGAATTCGCCTCGGGGATTTTTCAGCGTGTTGCGCCGATGCATTGCGAAAGAGAGTTTTTGAACACTTGGCTGATTCTTGTGAAACTCTCTCTCGCAGCTCGCGCGCGTTATTTCGATGAAAGTGAGGGGGCTCGGATATACTTACTTGCTTACCTGTCTGGCTGCTGCTGCCTACCTACTTGCTGGAGGCACACACGTAAGAGCCGTTCCGGTGTGCCTTCATATCAGAAACACCTGTGTGTCTGTGTGGCCTTCTTTTTTTTTTATTAATTTGCGCTTTTTCTTCTGTTTCCTGTGTTCCAGGAGAAAAGTAGTGCTCTGGCACTCTGCTCGGTGCTCTTGATAAATGTAGCTTGGTGTGTGTCGCTCCACAGGGATGAGTGTTTTCGGAGACTTCCAACGGGTCTGGGAGGATAGGTTCCCAGACAGCGTACTGCCACCTGCATGGGAGGAGGACGTGCGAGCCAATCTGGTCAAGCACAAGCTCAAGGTAAGCCCTATCGACAAGTCGAATTCTTTCTTGTACAGCTGTATGAGTCAATTATTTGTCCAGTCTGAATGATTAGGCCAAAGGAAAGCTCTTATCAGTTTATCTGCAGCACAGTGAATACTTATCTTCTTGCTAATAATTTAACGGAGTATATTTGGAAAATTAAGGATTGTTAAGATTTTTCATTGAGCAATACTGTACATGCGCTGAATAGAAACTTTATTGTGATTGAGAGCAAGAGGTAGAGCATTCATTTTTATGGGTTACTTGCACTGATGAATCATCACGTTTGATAGAAGCTTTAATTGGGCGGTGGCACTGTTTATGAGTAGCATAGTTAACGATATAATTGCCAGCTCTTACTTTGAATATTTGAACTTCCTACAGCTTCATGTTACAATTTTCAAAATAAAACTTTTGAAAATGCTGTATGAATTGGTAAATTAAAAATATATTTGTTTCAAAGGAGAATTCTGACACATAGAATAAATTGTCTGTTTCTAAGTTATATAATTAGAAAAAAAATTTCTTTTTTATAAAATTAAATATTTTTCAATATATTTGTGTTACATATTGCAACTGGTTTGTTTCTATCAAAAAATCCTTGGAATAATATTTTCTTATCTAACATTTAATCTTTCTTTTAGTCAGTTTTTATACCTTTCAACCTGTCTCTCTATGAATGAGTTATTTTCACTTATTACATAAACTGTATTTTTTATAAGCTGCCCACATCAATATTAATTTACCTATGGATTTAATATTCAATTTATTTTTTAAAGGTTACCACACTTAGGGAAGAGCTTGAAAAAGAAGAATTTTACGTTGAGTACTTGGAGCGACTCTTGGCAGATGTTGAGAAACACAAATTAGCTAATGCATGTGCAGCACTGGAAACCAAAACAGCTGGTCATGAATCGCCAAACCAACAAAGTTTTCATTCAGCAGAAACCAGTGTATTAGATACTACAGCTCAATCTGAAGAAGCTGAGGATGTTGCTCCACCCCTGCCTGCCCGAGAAGATCTTAGTAAATTACAGGACAAATGTGTTAATGAATTAAGTTCTACTTTGGGCTCAAGTAGGAGACCAAAAAGTGAAATACCAAGAAGTCCTGAAAAAGTGCCTGAAAGTAGGAGGAATAGTGACCCAGATAATTATGTCACTGTTATCCAAGTCACGGGTAACTCCAAAAAAGATAAAAACGAAGATTCTGTGAAGGAAGAAGATGAGAAGAATTTTGAGAAAGCTCTTGAAGACAGCGAAGATGGTGATGCCGAAGCATCAGAGGAAGAACCATACTATGATTCTGTAGCTCTTGATCAAACTGGAGAATATGTTTACATTGAACCGCATGCCCCTGCTATTGGAAATAATGGCAGCAAAGTGCAACTACGAAGGCCACCTTCACTGCCAGATTCGCCAGGAAATCAAGGCAATTATGTCAACATTGATTACTTCCTACAGTAAGTTTTATACGTGAATAATCGCAATTGTTGAAAAGAATAAAATTTATATTAGCAAATTATGAAATAATTTATTTTTAGGCATCGAGCAGCAATGGACAGTGAAGATGAAGAAAATTCAGCACCACCTATCCTTTTACGTACCTTAAGCACAGATAACGAAACCGGGAGTAGTGATGCTGAACCTTTGAGTTTAAGTGAAGGTAGTCTAGAATCACCAACTCCAACGACTCCTCGTCGACAAGATAAAGGCAAGAGTCTGGAGGATGATAGAACTTCAATGGTTAAATGTATCATTAATTCTGTAGTTGAAAGTGAAGCTATTTATGTTGAATGCCTGGACGTTATGATACAGGTAAACATTCAATTCTTGATTAAATGTATATTTATCTTTTCAAAATGATGTTTGTAACTTTTCATATGCATGTAAAAAAAATCTTACAGTACATGAAGGCCATCAATGCCACGGTAAATACGTCACAGCCAGTCATATCTCAAGAAGACTTCAATACTATCTTTTACAAAATTCCTGATTTGCATAAGTTACACCAAGAATTTCTAGAAGATTTGCGAAGGAAGCTTGACTCTTGGGACAATAAAACAACAATCGGTGAACAGTTCAAAGTGAGTGTCATGCTCCTACTTTCTGTACCCTATAATTCACTTAATTGTTCCTGACCTCGTAAATGACATTTCACTTGCAGGTAATGGCAAGCAAAATTAAAGATTATGGCGCGTTCCTTCATAATTATGCTCGCGCTACTGAGACAGTGCGCCGTTGTTCATCGCAATCCTCGCAGTTCGCGGAGATCACGAGAGACATAAGACTAAGAGGTTATCCTAAGGGGCCAGGTCTGTCACTTGAGGACCTCTTGCACAAGCCTGTCGCTCGAGTTCAAAAGAATGCACTAGTGTTACATGTAATTGTCACTTTAATAACACTATATTTACAATTCTGAGAGGATGTTAATGGAGTACTTTATTTCTTTTTTCATTCTAGGATTTGTTGAAGCATACACCACAGAGTCACGCGGATCACGCGCCACTGTCAGAAGCGTTAGCTATGACTCGAAATTTTCTTGATGACTTTAACATCATTCAATCAAAGTCTCTATTCAAGGTGAGTTAATATTTTATAATATTCAATCAACTCAATTATATATAGATACAATTAATGATTATATCGACTGTGTAGAATCACGACCGGACTCAGAGGAGACTTGTAAAGAATTCATTTGTCGTGGAATTATCAGATGGTCATAGGAAATTAAGGCACTTGTTTCTTTTTAATGATGTCATTTCATGTGCCAAATATAAAGCGTCTGGTAAGGAGAAGTATGGATTTGAATTAAAGTGGTTCATTCCAATAACTGAAGTTGTAGTTATGGAAGACGGCATTGAACCACGAGAGAACAGTCCAGCAAATGTAGTAGTACTTAGGTATGCAAAATGACAGTGTTTTTCCCCTTTCTTACGATCAGTGTTTAAAGCTTTTATAAATAAATGTTGATTTTTGTAGATCTCAAGCGTGCACAGTTAGAGACCAAATTCTGTGGGAAGAAAAAAACGATGACAAGAGAATTAGACTAGGTAGCCGTGGTTCAGAAAAAAACCGAAAAAAGTTAGCCGAGCTGGAAGCGCAGTTGGTTTTAGCATCCCCGAATCTGATTCTTAAAGTGGGTCAAAAGAATCAAAATCGTATTCAAAATACGTACACGTTTTTCCTGTCTAGTGAATTTGAAAGATCTCAATGGATTGAAGCTATTGAAGCTTTACAGCAGGTAAAACTTCATTTTTGAATAATCGATTAGCTTAAAAAAAAATCCTATGATATTAAATTTTGTAAATAAATTAGGGTGGACAACCATCTGCAAATCTACCACTGAATATGTATGATTTGAAAGCGTGGATAGCTGCATGTCGAACTTACTTACAAACGGACATGGGTAGTTATTTGTTGCGATCTGGTCGGGACGAAAGTTTATTATTGGGAGATCTACAACTCACTCTGTTAGGGCTCACGCCTCCTGGATTGGATCGTCCTGGCGATCTTTACATAGTCATAGAAGTAGATAGTTACGGCCACTACTTCAAAAGGGCAAAAAGTCATATAGCCAGAGGTCAAGCTCCAACATGGGGTATGTTTATTAAAAAAAACTGCTTTCGTTCGTATACATCTAAATTTAAATAATAATTTACTAATTTGAGTTAATACTTGTTTTTAAGGACAAACTTTTGTTGTGGAACTAGAAGGAAGTCAAAACGTCAGAATTTTACTGTACGAAGAGTGTGGTTCTCGTGCGGTGTTGAGAGGAAAATGTGCTCAACGTTTGAGTAGATCTTGGTTGCTCGGAGATCAAGTTAAAAGGATATTAAATTTAGGTCCAGCGAGTCTAGAAGTGTCTCTCAAATTTATTCCAAGTGAAGTTACTTTGCGACGAGTACCGTCTGCAAAACCACAAGGACTTTTTGGAGCTAAGATACAACAAGTTTGCAAGTAAGAAATATATCCGCCATTATCTACACAACGTTATGAATACGTATACGTGAGATTATGTCCCTGAAATACTTATATTTAATTTTTCATAAAGCCTTCGATTTTTCTATAAATAATATGGCATAATGATAAGTTTTCCGATAAATAGTGTGAAAGTCGTGGAATGAAACTCAACTTTTTTTCTTTGACTATAAATAAGCCATAATAAAAATAAATCGACATCATAATTTACTGCTAATATAACTAAGTGCTCTTATTTTATAGGCGAGAAAAACGCGACGTACCTTTTATAGTCACGGCATGCGTGCGTGAAGTCGAAAAACGAGGAATGGCAGAAGTCGGTCTATACCGAGTATCTGGTTCGGCTTCGGATGTAGCCAAATTACGCAAATCATTCGAAAGCAACTCATACGAAGCTGAACAACTATTAAAAGAGGTAAATACATTTATCAAGACAAAAATTTATCTTTCTAATGTACTCTTTCTTGTAATTTTTACAATCGTATATACTCGTCTTCAGGTCGATGTTCATTCGGTGACTGGCGTGTTGAAGCTCTACCTGCGTGAGATGCCTGAGGCTCTATTCACCGACGCTCTCTACCCAGCTTTTTTCGACGCTTATCAGAGTGGCGAACTCTCGCGAGGCAGTGCCTTAC
>UCQR01026941.1:7366-22108 GCA_900474235.1 Cecidostiba semifascia | reverse complement strand
GCGTTGACGCCTCGTTATTATTTCAGTCTGAGGGCGATCTCTTCTAGCTCTCTCCCCTCTGCTCTCTTACTCTTCGTTTCTTTTCTTTTCGATTCTTCAACTTGTTCAGCCTCGATCTCGCGCTGAACAAAATCAGCCTCTCCGTATGCGCCCACTAGCCAAAATATTGTGTACACAGTGACGATGACAAAAGATACGACGAGCAGAAAGGCGGCGGCGGCGGCGGCGGCGGATGTCACAGCGAGCAGAATTCGCACAAATGGCTGTGAAACTTACACTCTCGTCTGCGGATCTCGAGCCATTGTCTCCGGCCGCGTTTCCATCCGATGGATTTCTGGCTGGGCTTGTTGTCTTTAATTCTGCTTGCTGCACTTTTGGCCGCGAAAAATCACTCCTAGAGCGCGAGGGACGCGACTTCGTGTGTCATTGTGTCGTCGAAAAAATAACTGCGCGCCTCGCGCGAGCAAAAGGCCCGAAGGGGAACGACGAGAGAATAAAGAATGAGAGCGAGGGCAGGCACCGGGTCGAGATTTTGTTTACGATCATTTGTTTAACGAGGAAATCGGGAGAACAAAAACGCGAGAGAGGAGTAGCTGGCAGTGCGGCAGAGTCGAGAGAAGAGAAGCGTTTATCAAAGGAGGCAATTTTTTAAAAATTCTGCGCGCTTCCGCGAGACTCGGGCACAGAGGACGAGGAAAGGGTTGCTCTTGCATTACTTTAGCAGAGTGAGCGAGTTGGTTATTAAGAGGGCTTGCCTACGACGGAGAACGCAGTTTTCTCTTTCTTTTTTTTATGCACGGAACAATAAACAACGAACTTTTCGATGGTGTTCGAGAGACTCGAAATTCTTAAGACAATAGCGTGTAACAAGTTTTTGTTTCATTTCGTTTTCAGCGCGTAAAAACGCGAGTGTGAAATCCACGTTGCAGCTGTTACATATGCTATAATACGAATTAATCACTGCCTTCGAAGAATAGGCTACACAAGAGCAACCTGTTATCCAAGCAAAGGGCGCAAAACAAACACTCTTTGATCGATCACTCGACGCACCCTTGTTATCTTTTCCAAAAAGCCGAGAAAAAAAATACATTCCCGTAATAAGCGTAATAACCCCCTGCGTAAGAGCAATAAAGAAATTCCAGGCAGTAGTACAAACATCGAGCTGCACTTGACCCGCTCTCTCTCTCTCTCTTTCACGATGGCTAACGAGAAATCGCCCCTGTGCCCATTCTATCAATCAGGCTTCCTTTTTATTATTTATCCCCTGTATACTGCAACACACAGCACCACCTCGGACTAATCCGTCGAGCGGGCGCGCGCATTAGAGCCGTCTACATAAGCGCCGACGCGTCTGACTCTGGCACGTAGCGAAAAAGGGCGGACAGATATCCGTGAAATGGGGCCATTTTTCCGTGTGTTGACATTTGCAGCGAGAGCGGGCAAGATAAGTACTCACGACGTTATATCGATGCGACACGCGAGGTCGCCGGACAACGAGTCTACTCTCTGATATCCTCTCCGTTTGTTTCGCCTCTCCGGCTATTTGTCATCCATTGTCTCTGACAACGACGCAGTGCGCGTTTCTCGGGCTCTATCTCTCGAGTTCTCCGCCGCGAGTCTACTCCCGAATCGTTATTTATGGTTTCGCGAACTACTGATTAATTTCCCGACGAGTCTGCCGGATTTTTACAAACGATTCTTTACTCGAGCGTGCGTTATCGCTATGCTGTCAGAAGAAGCTAATGCAAGCTGCGTAAATCGTTAAGTTTGTTAGTGTTAGTATCGCATTACACATTTTCTGGACTCGAAAAGTCGCACGTTCTGAGATACTATGCATTATATGTTAATGCCGTCACTCCAAGACAGCTCCGACTACATCAAAACAGCTTCTAATTCTCTTATTTCCCTTCTCGAGCGCGAACTTTCGCCTTTTTTCGCTCCTCCTTACAAATCTCTGCGGCTGACAGTCGCAAATCTCTCATCCCACGTCGTCGAGTAGAATCGAGGGCGACTTCGGGGTGCGAATTTGCCCGGTAACTCGATATACCTCCGTTCCGCGTAACTGTGGAAAACGCGGCTCTCCTAAAGCGATTTCCATGCCGCCTCGGACGAGCGCTTTATACTACTCGGGAAAATCGCATTTGCGGCTGCGACTCGCGACGTGCCGTAAAATCGCGTTACGCTCTGCGCCACTTGAGAATATTAAATTCTCCGGCTTTGTGTCTTTCTTTCTCTGCCTATCTTTACGGCGGCGTATATAGGTGTAGATATCGCTTAGAGCGACGCCTTCGAAATGCAATTTGGATCAGGAGACGGTGTAGTAGAAGGGCTGTAGTGTATAGCAATGGTCGGGGATTGCGATTTGTAAGCCGCCGCCGCGGCTGTGAAGAGGTGAAAAGTTGCGCGAAAAGGCCTTTTACACGTAAGGGCGTGTAATTGCTTTAGAATATCGCGGTATTTTCGCTGAGGGTTTAGCGAAAGTTATGCGGCAATTGCTGCAGTGCTGTAATGCGATGTTATAATAGGTCTCCTTATATTCGGAAGTAATATTGATATCATAAACAGGTTTTGAGCATAGTAATGTGTTCATAATCATTATATAGCTGGCAACCATTAGTCTACGAATCACAATACCGTAATTGCTCTCCTCATAATAAGAATCCAAATCAAGTGTTAAACCAAACAAACGTAACCGGCGCAAAATCAAAACTATAAAAAGCAGAATGAAATCAGTAAAGAAAAAGCGTGAAACCCCATTCTATCAGCGAACAATAATTTAATAAACGCAAATCCCGTAATAGAAAGAAAATCGAGTGGCCTTTTGTCCGTCTCTCCTTGAGCGTAAATCTTTGCAGGGCTGCTCGTACGTATATCGCTTGTCTCTTTCTCGCACCCCAATGCGACCCTTGCCATATAATATATATGTATACATATAGGTACCCACATACACATCCAAACGGAAGAAATGAGAGCACGAGCGCCGAATCGCCCCTCGATTCTTGCCCCGCGCGTCTGTTTCTCTCTCTCTCTCTCTCTCTCTCGACGCCCATTGTCGCGTCTCTCACTCTCTATACACTGCGTAATGTGTAAAACACACGTATACACATACATGTATATATAGACACACACGCGCGTCATTTCGACTCCCAGAAGTAGCGCGCGATTGGAGTTTCCCAGCTCGTGTCTCCTGACGACCTCGTCATACTTGCTCGTCCTGTGTATATAGGTGTATGTATACACGCGTTGACGAACTGTCGCTCGGGCATCAGTGATGCGGCGGAGAGACAGTCATTACACGCAGGAGCTATAACTCGACCTCGCGCGTCGCGGTAACGTGAGAATGACAACAGATGCGTCGGAATGAAATTATACCGGGGCCGCCGCTCTTTTTCGTTGAAATTGTTGTGACGGGCGTTGCAAGCCTCGCTCATGGTAGGTACACACACACACGTTCTATACACTTTGGGAAGATCTTCTCACTTTTGAGCCACATAACCCGACACCTTCTTCTTGCATCCCTTTTATTTTTTTAAGCCGGAGCTGGTCTTTTGGGAAAAGGGCTTCCCTTTCTCTCTGTCGCTCATCGCCTTTATTTCCTTGCGAGAGCGGCTCGTTGACGCAATCCCATTATTGCCGAGCTATCGCCTTTTCTTCGCTCTCTCTCTCTACTCGCGATTGTCGCGAAACAATTGGCGTGAACTGCGAGTACACAGAGCGACAGCTAAGGATCGAGAGGGTGCGAAGCGAGTGCTCGGTTTTCTGACCGGCCGCAGATGGTACGCGCGTCAAGAGTCGGAGAAGTGCGAGTTTCGTCGGCTGCAGTGATTTTTCAAACGATTTGCGTCGCTGATCTCGCGAACTGCGACTTTTGAGTGGCTCCGTGTACACGCGTACTTAAATACTGCTTGCTTCGAGGTATACAAGAAATGAATAGGGGTTGTGCAAATATTGTTCAATGCGTTGAGGTATCATTGTATAGTGTAATCTATTCTTGTATAATACGTATGGAAGAATAATGAATGTTTCATTTGAAATTTTAGATTTATGAATGTTAGTTTGTAATAAAACTTGATGCACAGCGTTTTTTATTGTTTTAATATATATTGTTTAAATTTGAATTGTATGTATAAATAAATTATTGTAAATATTTTTGTAACGTCTACGATACACGCAGCAAATTGAAAACTTCGTTTTTAAATAACGAGTTTTAGAAATAATAAATAAATAAATACCTCTTAGCATACGTGCACAGTTGGGTTGCAGTCATGCAGGGGCCAGGGCATGCGCAGAATTTAATAGATAATGGACTCCCAGATCAATCAAACTTATAATATTTGGGTCAAGTGTAAAACTATCGCGAAGAGTAAGATCATGGTGAAGTTTGTTAACGGATTATGAGTCAGTCCGATGCCTTATTGCATGGTAAATTGTAATACAAAAATAAAAAGTTTTGCTAAGTGTGGGGTTCGAACCCACGCTCCCAGACGGGAACCAGAACTTAAGTCTGGCGCCTTAGACCGCTCGGCCAACCTAGCTTCTGTTTTGCTCGACAATAAAATTCGCATATCAGGCTAGCGCCAACCCCCCATTCGACGTGATTATTGATTTTTCCTCGAATTTACTAATAAATGGTGTTATTCCTTCATTCACTTCATAGACAGTGTGGTGCAGTGGTTTGCAAAGTGATTGAAATCAATAAACGTTTTTAGACTGAATTTTCGTTTTTTTACTCATTAATTGTGACATATTAAAGAGTTTTCATAACAGACAACTTGTATAATTGAAAAAAATTGACTACTTTTACGTAATCATTGTGAAAATAACAACAAAAATGAAGTGGATAAGGAGAGCGATCTACTTTACCGACGCGACGCGTTTGCGATCAATAAAATACAGTAGGGTAGTATACGCCGGTACGCGCTTCGTTTCACGTACTCACGTATTTCGCTACGTATTTCGTTCTTCATAGTGAAAGCGTTTGACTAACTGCAATACGATGTTTCATTATGAATTCTTCCAAGTACCGGAACATTTGTAAATAAAAATTGATAGTTAGACTTTCGTTGACAGGATTTGGAAGTCTTTATTTTAAAAACATACAAAAATACATTATTATAGTAGTTTATCTCAAGGATTTTTGTTTTTCTTGTCATTTATTGGAACACTAATGCCTCAATATCTGTACGTCTGGTCCTCTCGCCTGCTACTACTCGCACCGCCAAGGAACTTCTTAGTGTATTTGGAACCCTTACGGCATCCAATCTTTCTTGAATATTGAAAAAGCAGGTATTTTGGTGCGTGGCAATGCTGTCTGATGCTTGCAATGCAATCTTCAGACATTATTTAGATTGAGCGTTATAGAGGAACATTATACATTGTTCAATCATGTAATATACTCGATAATAATAATCGAGTTACTCTAACTCGTAAAAATATGTCTCGTTACAATACCAGTTGGTTAAATAATAAAACTAATGGTAATTTGCCTTAACGTCAAATATTCAATCGATGCTCGGCTCACTATACGTCTTTAATACGCGCTGTACACACGCGGTCACGTGCTTCAATTACTGAATCGATAACCCACAACAAGCTCATGGCGCGTATACAATCGTGAGCACCGCAATAGGCGCGTTCTATAACGTTTAGCGCTTTAATTTCAATAACGCGCATATAATTAATCAGGCAGCTATACGGTGTCCGAGATTGCCGCGCTCTGATACACCGGCATATCGTGGCACGATGTAAAGCACACAATGGACGCATAAGTGGCGTAAGCGCGAGGTTAATGACGGAGCGGGCCAAACAGCCCGTGTTTACAATCAATCAGTCTTGAATATAAGAGGCGCGATAAAGTCGGGAACAATGTCGCGCGCGCGCGCGCGCGTGAGCAACGCGCTGTTATTAAGTATACGTCTACGCATACCTGCGTACGCCGAGCGCGTGAATGTAAAATGCTCGCTTATCTATAGACGCGCTCGCCTTTAATATTCTATGCTATGGTTGCTCGAAGATTGAAGGGTGTTTGTAGTGCGTTCGAGCTATTTCTTCCTCATTTGCGTTCGTATGAAAGCGTTATTAATGCGCTTTCATATAAGTTATACTTGATCATTAATATACGGTAGAATCGTATAAGTATAATCGCACAAATAACTTGGCTGTCATGGTTCAACTCTTTATAGATACAAACAAAAGATTTAACAATTTTTATTTGCAAATAAGAAATAAAACGATTATTTCGATCACTTTCTTTTTTTCATTTTACTTAAGTATACGGACTGCGTATCTAAATCAAACATGTATAGCTTCGCAGCTAAATTACAGCCAAAGAATCTTAATGTCAGCCAACGTCGGATCGCGCTCGCTCGTATTTGAGCTGGATTACACGGCGGCAACGCGAGTATAAGCGACGCCCTGCGCACTATCGCTTGTGATCGCGCATCGCGCTAATTTGTGTGTCTCCGTCGGACACGCGTCTGATATTGATATACACGCGTCGCTCGAGTCATTACGGGCTACGATTTTTTCCCGCTCACTGTGGTGTGTGTGTGTGTGTGTGCTTTATATACCGGCGTTTCTACTCTATCTCGCGCACTTGCTCATTTGCGCGCGGCCGAGTTCAAGGGAGTTTTCGTTTGTCATTCATAGCTGCGTCGATGGCAGGCTGAATCGTGCAATAAGAAATAAGTGCCTGTAATGGCTAACGCTGTGCTGGCATATACGTACTGTCGAACGCAATCGCCATGCAAAGATATAATAAGCACTGCATCGATGCAATTTCGATTTTTATTCATGCTGTTCTTTCTCTCCTATATGTTTGCAAATGACAATTATGAATAGATTGGTCTCTTGAAAAACGTCGTGGAAAATAATGGCTAAGTGTGTCCGTGTAAATTATGAATAAGATTCTTTTGGTTCAAGAGCATAAAAAATCAATGCTTCTTTTCTCAATAGCAATAAAAGGACAGTCCAGCAAGAGCAATAAAAGCGGGATTAGTCGTCAGTATCAGCACTGATGCGGCGATCGCGTGTCGCGATGCAGATTCTTCTCTTACACTCGCTACTTCTATATAACTGCATTGCGCTCGCGGCGAAAGCTACACCGCACGCAGCGATGTGATGTCGTTACGGCGCAATCCTTCACCGTCACTTCGTGTGTGTATAGATATAACTGCTCTCGAGGACGCCGAGCTTTTACCGAGAAGCATTAAGACTTTTTTTTGCATTCGCCGGCTGCATGTCCTTCGCAGAAGCGATCGCGTGGAGGTGATCGGTAGTTGTTGTTTTTTTTTTAAAGAAAGAAAAGACTGGTATGGTTGAAAATTTTCTGACTCTGAAATGCTTGATATTCTGCTTGTTTTTCGTAACGTTTACTAGTCCAATATCTTCAGTTCGGAAACTGAATCTTTAAACTAAAAAAAGCATACATGAAATTTGCTACAGTACTTTCAGATTTTCACACTCGATTATCTCGAGCTAACAGCAGTCTCAAAACAAATGTATTCGCATTAAGATGAAACTCGCAAGCAGAGCAAAATAATTTCTCGGCGAATAACGAACGAAATGACGCGTGGTGCGATGTCCTTTTGTTAATTCCTTAAGAAAAGCTCGACTGCGTAACGAGCTTAATGGCACAAGGACGAAACTTCGAGAAAGACTATATGGAGGAACCGCGATGAATGGTTTCCGTTTCCGCTGGCACTCTCTTCGCGCTATAACGTCCGGGCCGAAACGTATAATTCGATCTATAATCGCCACGTCGCCGACGTCGCTGGCTGAAAAGGAGCGACGACGACAACGAACTTTCTCGGCTGCTGCGAGTTCATGCGCAGCACTGCGGGGTAATTTATGTCGCGAGAACCAAGAAGTTCCGCAGCTTAATTGCAGATCCCCGCTGGATGTCGATTCTAGATTCGTAACAGTTCTATAGAGAAATTCGGAGCGGAAAGTTATTCGAAGGAACGTGAAAATATTGTTTTTGCATTGAGAAGTATTGTTGAACGTACTTTTCACTTTTATAATGTTTCGTGAATTATTCACTTTGGATAATAATTTTATTAGTGAAGTGTCTATCGATCGTAAATTAAATTTTAATGTTGTGCTATAAAATTTTGTTTTCTTTGAGTTTATAGTTTGATAGCTACGAAGCTGAGCAATCATGTTCTAAGCCTCTAAGCTCTAAAGCGAGTTTTCCCACCTTATCGCCTGCCGATTGCTGTATACTTTATCAGCCGCGCGCAAGAGCTGTCTTCGGAGTTCTTAATCGACTCAGACGCGGACGACACTTACAGACTTACTAAGCTAAACATTACGAAAACTACGCCTGCTTGGTGCGTGAACATAAAACAGACTGTCGAAATATTTACTCTTACGATACAAAGTCATGCGATGAAAGATATCCGTTGAATATAATATTAAAAAAGATCATTATTCACTCTCAGCGACAACCGCGTCAGATGCATTCCTCAGAAAAACCATCTCTGTCTGTAGCTTCGCTCATGATCTACAAGTCGCGATAATACATACCTCTCGAGATCAAAAAAGACCAGCGCGAGTCTCATGAAAAAGCAGCGAATAGTCCCGCGAGATTTCCTTACGCGCGGGGTCTCTTGTACGCATCGCGGGAGGAGCCGCCGAGGTAAATAAAGCCGAGAGCGAAAGGATTTAAATCCTTTGACTTTGTGCGCGCGCGGAGGCCGGGAGGAGCGGGAAAAATTAGCTATTTGAAATGATCCGTGCTCGCGCGGGCACAAGCTCGCGTTATTAGCCGCTAAGGGTCGTTTCATGTTCCGGCGGCTCATTGTTTTCCTATGCGGCTTCAGTCTCCGCCGCCGCCGCCGCCGCATCGGCTTTATGGCCGATACATCAAAGTGACGCAAGCGGGAACAAAAGTCGCGCACCCCGCGAAGAGGAGGAGTCGGTGAAAAAAAAAAGAGTTACGGCCGTCAGTTCGATGCAATTGCACGTGTATTGAACGCTGCGCATACTCGCTCCGTTTCGCTTGTACTCGCGCAGTGCATGCGGGGTTTGTGCCGTAACGCTGCGCTTTATGAACTACTCCTTCTTTTTTTTCTCTCTGTTTACACTGCTGTGAACTTTGATGTTCTGCAGCGTGCATGTTGGATCGACTGACTTTTTCGATTAGTCATTTGTGCAATGAATGCGCCTTTGCTTATACTTGTATACTCTGCACCCTTTATATTTTTCTTGGCATACAAAAAACTCGAAAAAAGAGCGTTGTTTAGCGAAATTGTCGCGTAGGATCATTTGATTTCTTCGCCGTGATCCTGGATCAAAGCGTTTACATCGAAACAATCCGGATACGCACTTGGTGACAATATGTATAGACGGCCGCAAGGAGGCGCTTTGGTCGAGGCGCGCAGTGTGCGAGGAAACCGCGTGTGTGCAGTGTTTACTGAAGCGCGAATAACGCAACGAGCGCATTATTGTCGAGGGCGCATCGCGCTGAAGTACTAATCAGAGCTCGTCTTTTAAGATTATTAAAATTGTAGAGGGGGTGCGGAGAGAAAGCTTCAAAGTCCTCAAAGGGTTAATTATCCTACGGGATGTTTATGGCTGGCTTGCCGCCCTCCCGAGGGATATACGCGCGCCGCAAAGAGAGAGAGAGAGAAGAAGAGAATAAACGCTGCGCGCATATACTATATACATCTCCGGCAGAGAAAGGATTGTTAGCGCGGGCATAAAGCAACGCGCGCCCGAGAAAAGAGAGAGCGAGGATGACGACGGCTGCTGCAGTTCGCGCAGGATCGTAAAGGAGAGATCAGCGCCCTCGACGAATACGCGTAGCTCTTGCTAATAAGCCAGATGCATAAATGTCTTGGAGATTTTTTGCCGGAGGCATTTGTTCCCGCTTTGGAAGAGGCGAGTAAGTAGTCGCTGCCGCTGCGCTGATCTCTTCTCGCTTTGAATTTTATCAGCAGCGGCGGGTAATGCCCGCCGTTTTGTTGCTATGAGAAGAATAGAGAAAACTTTATTTATGACTTCGAGCTGTGTAAATATACGATGAATTTTGCTCGCACCTTTGCGAGAAGCTGCCAAGTTTTACATTGAATTAGAGAGGTTATTACGTTTAAGGGCCCTACTTGTAATGAACTGCTTTGAAACGCAAAATATCCTTCGGCTTGTGTGAAATAATGCTTTTCTATGCTTACGCAAATATTTACTTGCATAGGTAATGCGCGTCTTTATCATGAAGGTAGTTTTTGAGTTGGCTATGCAAAACGAAACGACTCGTCGAGCCATAAATTTTATTAATGAACTAGCCAACACACTGCGTGTTAGGAATAAGTGAGCTCTTACGACTACTCTATCAAACGAGATTCAAAGACAGATATTTCGTAACGACTCTTACACGATCGTCGTGCCCATCAGAGCTAATCAAAAACCAGCCGTCGTCCACTCAACCGCGAAATCCGCGTATATACTTACAAGCACTTAGCAATAGGAAGCATCGTCTCGGTTCCGCCACAACGACCTCGATAACTGCGAAAAAGCGGCTCTCTCGTACTTTTTCTAGCCACCGAAAACTGGTAAATGGCCAAAAACGATACGGCGCGCGTAAAATGCTTTTAGTGCTCTTTCTCTCCCGCGCGCACTCGCGGCTACCGCGAATTCATCGGATCGGTCGAAGGGCGTCTGCGCTATCTGCACTTTAGAGGCGCAAATGCAATCGCTTATGCGAGGCCTAGACTCGGAAGAAAGACGAGTAGTGCCTCTCCGCTCGATAAAACGCTCGTAAAGGCGCTAGCTGAGTAGCTGCTGAAACACGCGCGTATAACCGATTTCCGCGAGTATGTACATTACAAATGCATCGATTTGGCGATATGGCTCGTGTAGAAATATGGATTTTGTTCACGATTGCACCAGTGGTTAAGTGGTTTTCGGTAGAATATGATTTTCGTTTCATCGTTTTTCTAAATGTGCAGTCGAGTATACTTGTAATTATAGTATCCTTTAGTGCTCACAATCTACGCAACCCTACAAATTTTTCACGTAATTTGCAAATTTGTAAAGAAATAACTTATACATATTATTAATAGCACGAGAACGATGCATCATATAGAGTCAAGTGAAATTTCAAAATTCCAATGAAAAATATGAATAATCTTAAAGCCCCTAAGAAATGAGCAAGAGTACGCACGGTGCATTAAAAAGCCAAGACGAAGTAACTCCCATCTTGTAGAGCGCAAACACTAAGCTCTCAGAGCGGAATCGCCGTCACTATCGCGGATTTACCTTAAGAAGCAAAAAGACGACTTATACATTTGAAAGCTCGCGCTTAGTGTCTTGTAAGCGATAAGGAGATACGAGCTGCCGTTTACCGTGGCTCGCGCTAAGCGCTCCTTCATCGTCCTCCTCGCTTCCTCGACTCGTCTCTCGGTCGTCCGGAAAAATCACCTGTACTAAATGCTCCCGCCGCCAGGCGACCAGTAAAGGGTTTTAGTGGCGTTCGCGCGCGCGCGCGCTTAAAACTTTTCCCTCTCGTCGAGTAGGCGAGCGTCGCGAACTTTTAAAGAATCGGCGAAATCACTTTGCTTGATTCATAATGAAGCTTCACGCTTCGTCGCCTTATCGGCCGCGCGGATCCTTCTTTTATGGACCGCGAGAGCGCAGCGCCAGAGACGACGAGCTCGACGGTATAATTGATGAGCTTTCAAGAATTTTACGAGTGAAACAATTTGCAGTTGGTTTGAATTTTCAAACTTGTGTTCTGGAGGGCTGTGAACATTTGCAGCGCCTACTCATTTTTTGCATATAGTTTGCCTGAGATAGCTTCGGGATATTGTTGGCGTTTTGAAAACAAGCGAAATGGAAGAGGCCTTTTTTACACTTCGAGACTTTGAAGTTTTTCAAAAGATTGTCACTGAACCGCGAACCTTTTGAGGTGTTTGAAGTTTGCGTATACCGCTTCACAGTGAAGTTTCTTTCAAACACATTGTTACGTTTCTACTTATATAAAAAAAAAATTCGATCGTGATAAATGCTATTGTGCATTTTTATTTTTATTTTTGTAATACCACAACGATAGGTCTGAAAATTTCCGCTTGCCTGAGCAATTCTACTTAAGTCCCTCGTACGAGTATACGCGTGTGACGAGGGTAGTGATCGAGCGTCGTTGTATAGCTCGACAACGAATCGTCACGAGCAGATAGGTAATCCACGACACATCAGCTTTGTCCAAAAAGACGTCTGCACGTTTAAGCGTCGGACTCCGTCGTATAACTCCCAGAAGAACGAATTACGCAAAATTACGAGATAGCGCGCACTATTATAGAGCCTAGAGCCAGAACGACACGGCCGCGCTTTAGATCCGTCCTGATCGCCCAGGAAAAGGTCTCTTATCAGGCCGTAGAAAGCGAGCAGCATAGTCACGCACCGACCCACTAAACGTTGCTCTAAATGAATCGTTAATCGTTAACTGCTGCTGCTGCCCGGGGTATATAGTATAGCTGCGTGGTATTAAGAGCGAGAAAGGCCCGGGCTTATACGACTCGCTTATAAACCGGAAATTCGCGAGAGAAACAGTCGCTCTGAATCGTTCGTTTCGACTGCGAGAGCTATGCTCTATACGCGTCTAACATCTTCCACGCTATAAAGCTTGGACGGCGGGCATTGCTGGCTGCTTCTTTATTGTTGCTCTCTAGATGTATTGACTCGGAGCTTTCCATGTTGAATAACCCCTCTCTGTGTGATTATACTGCCTTTCGATTTAATAAGTTTTCCATGGCCACCGTCATGTTTAAAATACGCGAGTTAAGTTGACGATCCGTTACTTTTTGTCGGGTGTACAGTGAAGCAAGTATATGAACGAGGATAGCTCATTTTCAAGAAAGCTCTTAAAAACTCAAAAATACAAGTTCCGACCATCCAATTTGACACGGAAAGCGGCGCGTCGACGAACAACGGTCAACTCCGGCTGCTTTACGCTCGTCGTTCATGTCCTTCGTCCGAGAGCTAGCGCATTAAATGCACTTTTTGCGAGCTCCGACTTCTTCCTCTCTCGACATTAGGGTCACCGAGAGCGAGCGTTTGCGCGTAATGTCCGGAGCGTTAAATGTCGCACTTTCGGCGGCGACGTCGCTTATACGCGCCGCGATCGTAAACGTTTGCTTTACGCTCCGCCACGATTCGAACCGCTCTCTCGCGTTCCTCGTGTATTATATACTTATACGAGGATGAACACTGGACGCCGAGAGAGGATGCTCACTTTGATTGAATTGCGCGCGTGCACACGTTGTCCTTTTTATTTCGGGTTTCACTCCCTGCGGACGACGAGATGAGAAACGATTATGCAAGTGATGGGCGTGAATTCTGCTGGTGTGTGTGACTCAGTCAGTCACAGCGCGCAGAGCGAGTTTTTTTTTCGGAGACCGTGTCCTGCGAGACATGCGGCGGTCGAGGAGTTCATTTTACTCGTAGAGAATAATAAAAGTCATTTTTTTTCTCAACCACCGCGTTTCGCTTCGCTACTCTTGTATATTTTTTAATAACCGTTGCAAGGAGCCCTGAAATTCTCGAACTGCACAAAGCACCAGCCGAGCATGAAACAATAAAAATGCTAATGCGTTTTTTGCCTTCCATAAAGTCCTCTCTCCCTCTCGCTCACGAGCAGCGTCAGACAGCAGTATAGCAGACGTGCATATCAGCGATGCAGCGCGCTATGTATATGCTCCTGTCCACGAGCGCGCATAAAAAACGCGCGAGAAGAACACGAAAACTCGATACGGTACTCATGAGACAATTTCTTTCTCTCTCTTTTTATGTTTTTATTGGTGCTCTTCGCGAAAGCCCATCGCTGTGTACCAACGGAAATTCAAATCCGCTTTTTTCTCCTCTCGTCGCTTCTCCGGAGCTGTAGCAGTCGCGCCTCGAATAATCGTAAAATCTGATAATTAAATTTGATCGCAGTAGCGTCCCTCTCGGTTCTATAAGCTGATGTGCACGACAACAGTCACTAGTCCCGTTTTGTGCATTTTAATAGGTGATTACTCGCGAGCGCGCCTTTTATACATATATACACACGCGCGAGACGACACCTTGGTCGATGATGCGCCATTACGAGGTCCCAACACGTCATTAAGCTCGTGCGACTAGTGCCGCGTTTAATTGCTAAACGAACGGGCGCGATAGTCCTGGGTGATAAAATATTCGCCGCTCTACTGAGCGGAATTTTAACCCCTTCGCAGTGTGTATAGCGCCGAGAGGAACGTCTGCGAGAAGGGCGATTTTGGTTTATGGTTAATTGCTCGGTGCGCGCGAGCGAGGCGAGAGTTATTAGGACGGAGCGACGACTGGTGCGCGGATTTTCCGGGGAGAAGCCGATCTCACGCTCAGGGAACAGAGTTTTCGTTGCGGGTTAGCTGTAAGGATGTTATTCATAGTGGGCTTGTTCATCCGGGTAGACATCGCTCGCTATATCCTCTTTGGAAATTAAAGGCCTCAAAGGAGAACGATCTATCTCATTAAAATAATACTCTTTGATAATAATATATTATCGTAGCAATATTTACCGCGATAAATATATACCTCGAGAAAAGTCAAAGTATACTCCTTTCTCTCTTAACGAAAATACTCATCGCACACGAGACATCAATTTTTATCTAAAAGATTCGCCGCTCGCTTCCTTCATTTTTCTCCGACGACTGCATCACGAGCTCTCTCTCTCTCTCTCTCTCTCGCGCGCGCTTCATTTACTCGAGAACGACCCCCCGAGAGCTGACG
>UCQR01026937.1:7318-18779 GCA_900474235.1 Cecidostiba semifascia | reverse complement strand
AGACGAGACTACCCCAACACGAGAGAGAAAGAGAGACGAAGAAGAAGAAACGCGCGCGCGAGCGCGAGAGTGCTGAAGAAAGAGCGCGAGCGCAAAAGGTAATAAGAAATTTAATTTCGCTGAAATTCCTCAAAAAAAAAAAAAAAAGAAAGAGATGGTGGATTGTGCAGCAGCCGTGTTTTGCACTAGCAGAGAGCTCGCGAAATTGTTTTTCGGTGAAACGAAGCATTCTCGAGCCGTATAAGGCCTTTTCCTCCTCCTACTCCTGTTGCCAGCAGCGAGACTTGCGTTACGCTCCTGCCGAACGATCTATTAAAGTTTTACGGCCGCTCGCGAGAGAGAGAGAAAGAGCGTTTCAGACAAGAGTTGTTGGCCGCGTGCACTTGTTACGCGGACCTCGTGCGCATTTGCCTGCGACAAATGCCGGCGAGCGAGGCTATAGCTGTACTGTGCTGCTAGAAATTAAAGAATACCGAGAGTGTTTTCGGTGACAGTTGCGACGTCCGACTGGGAATTAATGGACTTGGGAATGTATCGATTCTTTGCTGATGCTCTGAGAGTTTGCGTATGGAGAGTGTTTTCAATGCTTTCAATAAAAATTTGAGATTAAAAAAACTTTTATTAAACAAAAACAGAGCATTTAACGCGCTCTCGCCTTTAAACCTCCCCGGCATTATATCACAGTGTGTATTTTGCAGTTCTCGCGCTATATGCCAGCAGCAGCGACGCCAGCTGAATTTTGTAATTAACGCGCGCGCAACTCGAATCATGGAGATTGAGCTGCTTAAAATATTTCCGAGGCTCGGCTGCGCGACCACGAGCCTCTCTCTGCGCACAAAAGTCCAGGTCTGGCCGCGGTTGGAAGGGCTGTACAGCAGCGGCACAGCCGAGTGATGAAAAGAGCGAGAAGGAGCGAAGCGCGCGTTGGATTAGGTCCGACTCTGGCTCTCGGG
Organism: Cecidostiba semifascia; assembly: GCA_900474235.1. Taxonomy (NCBI): domain Eukaryota; kingdom Metazoa; phylum Arthropoda; class Insecta; order Hymenoptera; family Pteromalidae; genus Cecidostiba; species Cecidostiba semifascia. Next base: position 17,826 of record UCQR01026937.1, on the reverse strand, counting down.
GCTCTCGTAATGAACTTGTGAATATTTAGTGGGGTAATTGCCCACCACTGCCGCCGCCGAGAGAGGGATGAGGGGCTTTCTACGCCAGAGTAAAGATCGTCTAGGTATTCCTGGCGTGTGTAGTGGTGGGAGAGGATATAGTTTCCCTCTCCTGATACTCGCGTATTAGCATGCTACTGCTGCTGCTGCTGCTGGTTTTACAGGTGTGCGAATGGTACTGTGGATGTTTAAAATTTGAGTTTTGTTATTGTGGTAAAAAATTTTTTTTTCTTCACTCAGGTAAGATAATAGTACGATTTTTAAAAACCAAGGGAAATCACACTTGTGATTAGATAAAGTGTTTTACTCTTAGCCGATAAGTGCATCGATTAAAAGTCTATAATTATTGAGATAGCATGCCTGTGCAATATTCCTCGAAACTTCTACATCCGGTATTGAAGTCTATGTAATCACTCTGATCCCATTAGATCTTATGCGATCCACAGCTGTGCAGACGAGACACTTCACACGTATATCTCGAATCGAATATTCGATAATTTGATTTCCGCGTCGCGTGTGTATAGCTGTCGAACATTTTCAGGCTCCTTAAGGCACACGTGGAAAAAATTGAATTCGCACCTCGAGAAATTACTCTCGAGAAGGGAAAAAATGAGAAAAAAAAGCATTAGACAAATTGAACTCGTTAAAAGTTGATTACAGCTGCGTTTGCAAAATTTACGCAATTGAAAGAAGAAAAAACAGCCGCTAATAGAGCTCGTACACATAACGACTGTACAATTTGAAAAACAGGCCGATCTTAATGCCCGTATCTCGCAAACTACTTTTTTTTAATCGCGCGCAATGGGAAAAACTACACGTAATAAAACGCGCATCTCGTGACGGCTGGAAATTTTAAAGCGCGGAGATTTATAGCTGCCGACGAGGCGAGCATAAAACACTATTAAAAGTTGAATGTTTCATTAGAGTCCCGTTAAAATTAACTAATTTACCCTTTGTTTCTAAGTACGATCGTTATTTCAGAAGCAATAAGCCTCAATCAGAGCGCGGGATCTCCTCTGCCGCTGCTGAAGAAGAAAAAAAAAAGAAGAAGAAAAAACGTCGAGCCTATAACGTGTATAACGAGACAAAGTGGAAAGAGAGAGAGAACGAAATACACTATACGGCCGAGAAAGGGCTGTGCGGATAGGAAAAGAAAAAGAAAGTTTAAAACGAAGCTGCACGAGAGTGAGAGAGAGAGAGAGAGAGAGAGAGCGGCTGAAAGGGAGGGCCGCCGCGCGGCGAGTGATTAAAAAGCGATAATGCCTTCCCTATATAAAAATTACCGACCGAGTAATAAATGGGCGGGCACCTGGAGACACGCAACAAAGCTGCACAATCTGCTTTCTACGCGGCGGTGAGCTTGCACTAGAGCTTGCAGGGGGGGACTCTCTGCGCACACGCCATCCGAGCGTTTTATAATCGTCACTCTCTCTCTCTCTCTCTCTCTCTCTCTCTCGTCTCCGCAGACTTTTTTTGCCCTCTCCCGTCCAATCTACCCCTTTTCTCCTCGTTCTTTTTACGCTCGTGTGAGGGCGCTGCTGTGTCTCGTGGAAAAATGTCTGGCTATTAATTTGCCGCCTCGGCATCAGTTATGGTTTACTTATACACTTTTGTAATGAATGATTATATTTCTCAGTTATACATAAAAAGTAGATACTTCAAAACTGATCGGGAGAGACACTTTCCTATATCCAATATTCGTCCCAGAGCACATTTCTTTCGGCATCCGAGTAGTATAAGCGTGTGTATACGAGGAAACTCGCGGAATGTTAATGGAATCCATTATGTGTTAAATTGGAAAGCGATTGGTGGTCCTGACGCGGCGCTTATCCGCGCCGCACATTTTTCATTTCGCCGATTTCTTCTTTCGACGCGCCGCCACCGCTGCGTCTTATTCGTGTCGCGTATAGCTGTGTGTTCCCTGCAATTCCGATGGGTAAATACTTCCGCCGCTATAAACTGGTGAGCTGTTGTTGCGACAACTCTGAGGGGAACGTATATGTATACGTGTATACTGTACTGTGAGGCTGAATCGTATGAATTGATGGAAGCTTTTGTAGCGTCGAATTTTACACTTATATAAGCACACTTTTAATATTGAAATTTGAATAACAGAGCTTCGCAGTTATGCTAATTAAAAGGCAAAAAAAAGGAAGATTTTAATCTGTTGACTTATCGCGCGAGATTTATCCATCAAGAAGCTGACGCACAGTATAGGCGACTTCCAGCTGCATTCAAGGGCCCAGACACGAAATGGAGAATTTAAGTGTCGACGTTGCCTGATGAGATCTCGCCTTCCCGTATATACACGTCTTCGGGCTGCTACAGCCGCACGAAAGCGATTCCTCCTCTACTGGCTCCAGCTCGCGCGCGTCAATCCCTCGGGAATTCGGGCTCGCTTTAAGCCTCTCTCTCGGAGCTTCGATTTCCTTCTTTCACCGCACTGCAGCAGCTCGTCTCTTGGCTCTCTCTCCGACTTTGGAAATTACGGGACTCGTATCTACTGCAATTTGCGGCTAAGAGAGAGAGAGAGGCTCGATGGTGGATGCGTTAGGGCTGTCTTGGAATTGAGATCGTTAAGTGTTTTGATAGCTGATTGTGTAATGAGCTTCGCATTTGACGTGCCAATTTCAATGTCGATTTTGAATTTTTTTCGAGATTGTCACAATACTCAATTTCTATTTAAACAGACAAAAAATAACAGGCAAACTGATATTAATACTGTCACTTCAATTTCCAACGTATATACAGCCAAGCATTTGTTTGTCCATGTGCAACGAGCGGTACAGCTCTTCGCTCGCGTGCACACGCTATATTCGGTCTATATACGTGTGCGGTGGCCGGTCTGACGTGTAATGCACCGATTCGAACTTGACTCACACGCGCGTATACATATACGTTCCATTGGGAGAGTGCGAGAGTCCTCTCGGCGCTAGATTTACGCACGACGATAATAATTCATGGGCTGTGCGTGTGCGTAAACCGGGGATCACCGCATTGACTTATGTACAAAGAGGACAGGCGTGCGTAATGTCAGCGCGCGCTATAGCAGCGAATCACCGGTGGCGTTCGAAGCTTTTACGCTTGTGCAATTGCGACCAGTGTGTATGTGCGTGTGCAGGCATGTTTCCGCGGGTGCAGCTACTGTGAGTAGGTTAATAAAATAGCTTGTTTGCGGTGTCTTTGTGTGTGCCGCGGTGATGATTAAACTTTTTTTCTTTTGCTCTTGGTTGAACTTGATAAATAATTTAATTATTTTAATTATTTTATGTACTTCAGTAGTGTATTTCAAATAGCATCCAAAGCTGTCTCAGGGTAAATTCCGAGGATCGAGCGCGCGAATTGAATCAGAGTTGGTAGAGAGCGTCCGCATAGGAGGTCAGCTTTACACACATCGCACGACGACCAACAATGCAATGCTCGCGCGTGTGTATACCTACCTACGTGGGCGCCGTATATATCCGGACAATCGAGCGCGTGTGGACAGGCGAGTACAAATATATCCTTGACGATGTCCTTTTGCCGATTGTCCTAGGGATGTTGGCTCAGTATGCGCTCTGGGATTATAGGTGGAAATGAAAATTTTTAATTTATATAGTTAGTCATAATTACTAATGAAATAAATATTGTTCCTGCTTGTATGACACTCTAGAGTGTTTCCATAAACAACAAACAAAATCGTATATATTATCAGCTTCGATGACAACGTCAGCGATTACCGAACAACAACAATATAATCATCGACGATTAGATTAAACATCGTTCGATGCTAACTACAGGTATCCGCGTCAACCATAATAAAAAGAACTCAGAATAAAATAAAAATTAAATATACTTTTTATTATTTACACTTAAATCATAATCTAACAAACAACTTCATCACTGACTCTTCTCCTCGGACTTCTCCTCGCACTTCTTCTCCGGGTCGTAGGCTGGATCACAGCAAGCAAGTGTCGGCCAATCGCAGACCTTTTCCTTGTCGTTGAAGTGAAGTCCAGCTGGGCAGGCCATTTCCCAAGCTTTTCCCATGTCACAGGTGATGTAAGTTGTGCAGTTGTCGGGGTTCGCGATCAGAGTGACGTTTGGACCGTTGAATGGTGGACACTTGGGATCGAAGTCTACGCTGGCGTCGGCCGGCACCGAGAGCTCCGGAAGCATTGCTGCGTAGGCGATTGCGGCCAAGCCGAAGATTACCAGAGATGTGATCACTGTGATTGATGAAATTTTTTATTAGTTTATTTTCCGTTTTTTTTTTCTTCATTATAATCTTTTGGCTCTATTTTCGATAATCAATTGATGAAGTATCAAATTCAGTTTAAGAATATAGTGAAATAAATAAATACTATAATAAGGCAAGATAATATCGTTAATAAAACTATTTGAAAATGAAGATGAATTTAAGAAAATTAAGAAAAAAAAATAGTATTATTCAATCAACGCTCAATGAAAAGCAACTGTTTCCTACCTTGCATTATGAATAGGAGTAACTGCACTCTTTGCACAAATTGAAAGAAAAAGTATACAACCGAACTGGCGACTGATTGTCTTATATAGTTCCACCTTGTAGAAAAAAATCAGTCCCCTTCTTTGATACTTTTCGATGTAAACAGCTGCTGCCAACGCAACTGATAAGTGATTAAGCTGCGTCACGCAATGCAGGTAGAGCAATGTTTGCTTGTATAGTGTCCACGATCGAAAATTCACCGACTTTCTGATTGTAAAATTTTTAGATACTTATCGCAATCGTATAAACTGATTCACCTACTACTATTCAGCCACTTGCCTTGAGACGCATAGTTTTGTAGTGATTGACTCACACGTACGCTTTCGGTTTAAAAGGTAAGAAGTGCCGGTGCATCTGATCGATTTAGAAACAGACGGACTTAAATGGTAATCCTGTTGGGATTTGCTGCAGCGCGTATTTTTATTACTAACTTTATTGTGAGAAATTTCACTTCCACCTGGATTCTTAGAATCGATTTATTGTTTACTCGAATTATCGGGGATTTGGAACTGTAAGTAGAAGTATACCTATAAGAATCGAATAGGAAGTAAAATCTAGCTTCAATCAAACAATGCACAAATTTGGTTCGATTTAACTTCTCCCGTAATTAGTCATCGCACAAAAGCACTCCGAGTCGTAGGCCAGATCGTAGAAGACAATTTTGGATCTACATTATTGAAATGAAGTTCAAGTGGACATTCAGTTTCCTCTGCAACATTCATGTCCCAGTGAAAGAAATTGCTCCTTGGGCCGCTCATGCCATAAATGCCTCAGTCTGCTGTTTTTACTGCTAGTATCTCTAGATTTGATCTTGGATTTTATATTTTTGTAAATGTAGAATACTGTCTATTTTTATTAATTAATTTTTATAAACCCCTAATTAACTGTAACTGTAATTAAAAAAACACCTTCGTTTCTCCAATATTCTTATGTTTAAATACGTTATCTACAACAAAAAACATCACATTTGTAATTTTATCTTTAGGAGTAAAATTATTGCAGTCATAATACTGATAAGATAAATTCCGATTACCACAATTGCTATATTAGTACTTGAAATCAGATTTGGATATTGGAATGTTCTTGAAAGTCAGCAAAATTTTGGTGTCAAAGTCGTTCTTCATCATAATATACATATAAGGCACTTTAATAATCATAGTTTTATAAATTTCTTACATGGTCCAACTGTAATCTCATAGTCATTTGTATTTAATCTGATATTTTTGACAAAATAAAATTATTGATTTGCCCGCAAGAATAAAGTAAATAATTCATCACCAATTTAGACACAAGAAGTTAACAAGAATCGAATATAATCTTTCAAAAAATATGCCCGATATTTTTTCTCAACAGAAACAAATTAAAAATTGATTCGACAGGTGATCGTTCGATTAGAGATACGTTGAAAAGTTTTTTATCAGATACATTTTTATTACAGAATTCATACATAACAATAACGAAACTCTTATACCTGATATGGCACCTATGAAAAAAAAATCAAGAAATACACTTCATTCAATTCCACGAAAAGACGTTTATTATTTACACTTTCAATAAATTATAAAAATAAATTACTAATCAATTCACACACAACAGCAAGTCAACTTATTTAATTTCTCTCGCATTTTCCCTCTGGGTCGTAGGTCGGATCGCAGCAGGCAGGTTCAGGATAGTCGCAGACCTCGTCCTTGGCGTTCCAGTGCAGACCTTCAGGACAGGGCATTTCCCAAGGATATCCTCCCGAGCATTGGTAGTAGGTCGTGCAGTTAGCTGGATTCGGCAACACTATCACTTGTTCACCGGAACTTGGAGGACACTTAGGCTTGGCAAAGATTTCGACTTCCATGTACTCGATGTCAGGCAGTACCGAAGCGTAGGCGAGAGCGGCAAAGCCGACGATGGACAAGGCGACGATTACTGAAATTTCATTAATTATTTGATTGGTTATTTTTTTTAACATATATTTTGACTACATTTTTTTAAACTTTTTAATTTAAGTATTAATAAATTGCGTACAAAATTTGACATACCTTTCATGATGAATAAATGTGTGAATCTCTGATTTGCACTGGGCAAAGAAGATGAAGAAACTAATCAATCAACGAGGTGGTACGTGATTTATATAGAGCATAGAAAGCGTTATCGATTCTACTTCATTTCTTAAAAAATATTGATGATCTCATATAAATGATATACATTATTATTGATAACGCTAAGGAAGCATCGTCCACTAAAGTGATTACTTATCGAAGATTTACTCATATACTTCTAATTAAAAATGATTCATTCGATTGTGTTACACATCTATGATGTCATTACTTAGTAATTTTACGCAGTATGATCGTGTATAGAATAACTTGTGGTATACTTATTAATTATAATTTATTAATTACATAATTAGCATACGACATCCTCGCAAAGAAACACCAAGTCGTCAGAGCAGAAGCAAGGATTGCCGCACCAATCCCGTACCTTTTGTCCTGGTCGATTGCATCTACCGGCTTCTCCTAAAAATATCACATTTATTTATTTGGTTGTGTAACTAAGCAATTTTGAAACAATAAAATACTAATTAACTTGAAATTTTTTTATTTACTTAAATTATTGTTTTGTTCCAAAGGAGTAATATTTTCTTCGGAAGTTCCTGTAGGAGCGCAAACTACGAAACCTGTGGAACACAGATCGACACTTAAAAGAAATTGTTCTTATTTGAAGATCCTCTACTTGATATACTTTTCACTTACCGAGCATCAAAACGATCAGCAAAACAAAAAGCGCTAAAGTTTTCATTTTGGTTTTTTGGGAGCGTTGTTGATCATAAGTACACGTTTCAACTGTGACATTCAAATATAAATCGTATGCTGTACAAATGTTTTAAACGTGACTTAAAAATAGATTAGTGACGAAATTCTATGTATACAGATAAATTTGGTACTAAACAAAAGATAACATTTTTAAGTATTCGTTTTATATATCTTTTCAAGTCTTCAGATTGCTAGATTTAATTTTTTAGACACAATAAAAAAAAATTTTAAAAAAAGACAATAAAACTTATTCTTCTTACAGCTCCACGACCTTCATCTCGACCTGCTCAATATGTTATTATAACTAATAACCTCTGCAAACTCTTTGAAAAAATATTTAAATAAACTTCTCATCGAGCTTCCAAAAACAACGATTTTTTAAACAGGAAATCATCGTTAAATTGATTTGAATACTTTACTATTTAAAAAATGTATACACAACATTTCATTAAAACCAAAAAACAAGGCACAACGACGATAATATCAGTCCTAAAATTCTGCAACGCAATCAGCTCTTCCCTCACGCACATCCCCATCTAGCCACAACCATCAACCTTTCACCCTGAAAGAACTGCAGTAGCGGCAGCAGCAGAGCGAGACGAAGCACATCGCATATAAGAGCCGGTGGTAGTGGTGCTGGTTCGGCCTCTGACACTCGGACAATAGCCTCTGTCTAGCCCGGCGCCGTGCCTGCTTATGGCGGGCGCACAATGCGCCCATTGTCGCGGCAGCCCGGCGCACCGCGATGTGTGTCGAAGCTACCGGCACAACGGCGCGCACGCCTAACGACCTCTGGCCTATGCTGGCAAGATCGCTCTCTCTCTCTCTCTCTCTCTCTCTCTCTCTCTAGTTTCCTCGAGGATGTGTATAGGTTCGAGAATCAACGGCTATATAAGGGGATATGAGTAAGGATGACCGGGAATGATGGGCTGTAAGTGTTTTTGATTTTTGGCGAGACGGTCAGTTGGTCTATAAACTGCTTGATCTGCTGACCTTGCCCGTGCAAGTCGTGTTGTGTTTTATAGGCTGTTTGCGTTGCAGGCACGTTTTCCACAAGTCAAATATAGACGCGATAAGGCTTTATTGCTTCGAGGAAGTATAAGTCGTTGTTTTGGTGTGGAATTATTGAATTTTGTAAAAAAAGTACAAGTCATATAATTCATCAGACTGCCTTATAAACGGATATACAACCTAATATACATTAGAATCTCTCGCTTTAAAAAGAAATTCCCCGAAAAGCGTCCTTATTGTTAGCGTAATGAAACCGGCTCGGAGCTAAACTTGCCTTATTCGCGCAGCTCTCGCAAACTTCATCGAGGCAGGCGCATCGTGTTTCCCAAACTTCCTCACAGAGAGCCACCCCAGCCTTCTGCGGAATGACTAAGGAAAAGAGAGAGAGAGGAAAAAAGAAGAGAGAATAAGACAATGTGCCTTTTGCACACCCCTCGCGCGCGCGCGCGCGCAAGAGATCATGCGAATAGGTTGGCTGCTGGTGGTTATAAATTTGCGGCGAAAGTTTTTCGTAACTAAGACGATGAATATTTTAGCCTCGCCGCGCGCACCTCGGCTTTGCCGCCGGGAATCCCGTATAATTGGCGGTTAAATTCAAATTCCGAATATTACGAAAAACTTGAGTCGAGGAGGGGAGAGAGAGAAGGAGCTTTTATGCGTCGCGTGACGGAGAGCTTGAATTCTCTTCCAGCCCGCAGTGGTCATCATTATGCGCGGCCGAAATTATTTTCTTCGGCTTCTAGGGGGGGAGGCTCGGCTTAAAAATTGTTTCCGTCTGCACGCGAAAGAATTCGCGGAGTTTAGGCTGTCTATACGTAGACGACGACGACCGAGATTTATGTCGAGCTGTCTGAAGGGAATGACGCGGAGTATTGCTTTGATTTTTCCTTTGTATAATAGGGGGGCTGTGTGGAATACCGTTAAATATAGGGCTTGAAGAGTTTATTCTCTCTAATACAAAATGAAATAAATCAATAAAATTGACAATTTCATCCCATCTCGCGCGTATACCTCTCGCCAATGAATTCTCCCTCACGCTTCAACCCCTTGAACCCCCTCCCACCCCTCAAAAAAAAAAAAAAAAAGAATATCTCGACAAAACCGTAGGATATCCCCCTCTTACTCGACTGGAACATTGTTTATATAAATCACTCACTTCGATAAATCATCGGCTCTCGCTCGACTCTCTCCCTCCCTATTCAATCGGCAGCGCCAAATTGCAATACACCGTTTTCACCCGCGAACGTCTACATATATACATGCATGCTATATACATATATCTATTCCGTGTGCGGGAGCGACGTCCTGCGTAGGACATATCGCGAAGCTCCTTCGCCGGTGTCTGCGAGTGTCAGATCTACTCCCTCCTGGAATTCCTATACGTGTATGTATATACAGACGGCTGCAAAGGAGGAAAAAGAGGGAAATGAGAGAGAGAGAGAGAAAGAGATATCGGAGTGAGAGAGAAAGTGCGAGACGGTTCAATATGGAAAATTGCTGAATACGGGCCGTAAAACGCAGGCGGCGGTAGTGCTGCGCGAGTAGCTGCCAATATGCCGAGTGTGTGTGTGGGTGGATAAAGAGGCACCGCCGCGAAAACCCGCGGCTAAATGCCGAATCGCTGCTGCAGTGCCGCGCGGAATTGAGACGTTAATGTCCCTCTTTTCCACAGCGGGACTTTTTTTTCCTCCAGCCCTTTTCTCGCATCCAACGGAGCCTTTTTCTTTATACTACTGCGAGAACGATTATGAGATATGCGGCTGCTGGGAATGTGCTAATATATCGTTGCTTCTTTGATTATTATTTATTTGCTAGTATAGTGCTAGTAAAAATAAATTAGCGAGTATACTCAATAATGTACACAATGTGTAACATTATCAGAAATAGATAACTGCACACTCATATCGCTCGCCAACATCGTGTGTCTAATAACTGAAGAATTCATAAATCATCAGGCATGTCTCATTAGTCATCAACTGATCTATATCAATAAAAAAAACTTTCGCATATAGTTCCTCACAAAAGTCATCCTAACAAAGCGTAGACCAAAAGAAGAATAACACAGGCCTCATCACATCGTCGTTTTCAATACAAATGCACGAGCGTATCCCCGCGATTGTCTCCCTATCTCCCTCCCCCCCCCCCCCCCC
>UCQR01026936.1:0-11236 GCA_900474235.1 Cecidostiba semifascia | reverse complement strand
TATATACACAGTCGAATGGAAAATTTCCCGCTGCAGCAGTATAAAATCGAATAAAGAAAATTCTGGGGTCGCGGCGACCGCGGCACTTTCATCACATTTCCCTTCATCAAAGCAATGAAGCGAACTCATTTAACGAACTCGAGCCGGCGAGAATTGAAATTACCAACTCGCCGAGAGAGCTGCCGGCCATAAATGAAGTTGCTCTCTATCGTTCTTCAGCTTTGCCGAGAGGACCTAATACGTGCTTCCCTCATTATCGCCTCGACTCGTCGTCGTAGCTGCGATGCTGACGAGAGTAGACGCCTCTGCGGTTAGCTGCAGAAGTAGGAGAGAGAATGAAAAAAAAATCTTTCTATATTCTCCCACGGCTTTGCTCGTATATACCTTTAGACGGAAATGAATGAAAGCGCGCGAAGGAAGGAAGATAAATAACGCTGGGATGCAGTTGAATATACTGAGTGTGTTGAAATTTTTGAGATAGGGGTGTAACTCAATTTGCTTAGCTGTTTTTTGAAGCGAAAAACAATTAAGTTTCAGTCGGTTTCTTTTTTTGGTTGAGATTTCGCTCAGACACTATTAAGTAAGATATAATAACTAATTTGATGAAACAATTTAATTTATTATATTTGCTTTATCGCACCTCAATACTAGAATCTTCAGTCGATGGATACATAGGTTTTCAGGGAAATTTATATATTATTATCTATACACGAAAAATAGCATGATTTATATAGTTTCTACATAATACTTAGATATATTTCAAACCTACAACAACATTTTAAACCTATTCAATGCCTTCTAAGCGCCTTACAGTAAAAAAATTTTGTCTAGAATCCAGCTAGATTGGGTGATATTCTGGCGAACTTATCGGCAACGCTGCTATCAGAGAATGTAAATTTAAAGTAACTAAAATTTTGTACGGAATGTAAATTTTGCTGCTGCATGTTTATTGGAAGTCGAGGGTAGCTCGTTTCTGGTCGAAAGTTTAGACATTGACTTTCTAATTCGCGAGAACATTATTAGTCTGATGGTCAGGTCGTGAATTGTCATGAAACAAAACTGACGGTGCGCAGCTTGTAGTTTATCAGTGCAAAATGAGTTACACGTGTTATTTTTGTTTGCGTATATAATTCAGCACATATAGTTTGTGAACGTTTAAAGCTTTATTTTAACAATTTCCTTATAAATATACAGTATAATATCTGCTCAACAAACTCTATGAAATACGATAATTTATATAATTTAAAAACTACCTTATATAAATGAATTATCAAGCTTCGTTTCTTATAAAGCCGTCACCTTATAAGTCCCTCGAACAATAAAGAAAATCACGAGACGACCGCAATAAATCATCCGCATCCGCAGCGATCAATCGATCGGCTCTCTGGTCTAATAGAAAACCCCGCCCTTCTCCGAAGCAAGGAAGCAAGCAAGCAAGTAGTCTCTCATTAACTCCGCAAGCTCCCGCGGCTGCGCGCAAACTAAACAGTTGCAATTAACTGCGGTGGTGGCGGCGGCGACTGTTCGTCTCGTGTTTACGGAAATCAGTCTACACTATATATATACTCTCTGCAGCGAAGTCCGAGAGAGAGAGAGAAGCGAGTATATACACTGACCAACTTTCCAGTGTTATTAATTACCCTCCCGCGAGAAAGCAATTGTATTTACACCGCACTGAGCCGTGAAATGCCCGAGAGAATATGGTTTTTCCTTATTTATCCCGTTGGTAGCTATGTATACTATATACTCTGTTCTATTGAGAATCTTTCAGTACACCTACTACTGGCTCTGCCGGAGTCAGGAATGATGTTGATTCGAAGCGGTTGAACTTTGTTGTTTTGACGGACAGTAGCGGAAGGTTGTTAGCCAAGTTTCATTGAACTGATAGCTACTCGTCCGAATAAGAGTGAACATATTATACAGCGTGGTTGATAGGAGTCTTGAAGAAATACTTGGTTGTAATTTGGGTGGTAAATTTTCGGGGTATGTGAGATGAAAATATTCGACGATATTTTCATAGGTTCAGTTTTAATTGACAGATTTATGCGAGTAAATTGATACGCTTATATAATTATACAATCAATATTCATCATCATCATCATTATATAGCACTTCGTTGTATTCAATGCGGCTAAACGATTACCGCGTTCACGCGAACGAATCAATAAATTCAAGAGCCATCAAGCTGTTATAGGTGTATGTACATACCTTATTGAAATTATAATCGACAAGACACGTGTAACATATATAACGACCAAACTTCAGGCCATTTTTCGCGAATTGTCTCCACCATCGTTTCTTGTACATCATATATTAGCTACATATATATCTTTCCTTCCGTCCGACTGACCCCCTCCTATACAAGCCCTCGTCTTTTATTCATTATGTAAATCATTCGATTCGTGATGTTTTAGAAAAAAAAAGAAGCGAAAGAAAGAAGTTCATCGAACCGAAACTTCGTCCACGGAATACAGAAGAGGAGACGGAACTTTTTGGCATAGCGCCGCTTCGGGAATTTAAAAATAGGAATTCTCTAGTCACGAATGTGTGTATGTGTATATGATGACGAGTATACGTGTGAGTATGTGTGTGTACTATATATATGGCGCAAGTAGGAAAATTTTTGCTCTCGAGCACATGAATGAGCGTCGTCGCGAGAAGAGGAAGATCGTCGTAATCGCGAACGTTTTGCGGAAAACGGAGGTTTTCTGAGTAGTAGAAGACTTGAATACCAGCTGCGCAGTTGATCTAGATTTGAAAAGCTTTGTATGAAATAAATGTGGCGAGTTGTAAAACATGAAGAGCGAATGCTTCTGCAATTTTATGAAATTTGCCAACTTTTAAACGGAAAATCAAAGAGATGTAGAGAATAAAGTAAATGAAATATGTTGCGAATTATCTGTCGGGAATCACGATAAATAGAATTTCAAGAATTAAGAGTTCCTTCCTCTTTTCTGCTGCTGTATACGTAAATCTGCCTTTGACAGATATACGATTTGTTTGAAATGTCGTGAATAAAACATCGTTAATTTTAGCAAACAAAAAAGTAAACTCTGCCAATTCATCCTCATTATACCAACTATATTGAAAGCGCGACTAATCCTCAGCGGAGCCATCCGTATACTCTCCCTATCTCTCTCTCTCTCAGAAAAAAAAAAACAAAATCCTCGCCAAGCCTCTCGACCTAATAGAAAATTATGAATTCCTATTTATAGCGCTTAAATTTTCATCCACCAGAGCTCCCTTAACTAACCTATCGGTCCTCAACTCATTGAATATTCATTCTCACCTCTCGGCGTAAGCGCGCGATTAAGCCTCTTTCTCACCGGTACAATTTTCCGGAACGTCTATGGTACATACACACACACACTATACAGTCTTCCAACGCCTATTTTCGTAAAGGCCGACCCAGACTCGACCCTGACTCGAATTTGTCCCGGCTGGTTTGCCCAATGTGCCATATACCTCTGCTGCTTCTCTTTTGGGAACACGCGTTCGTGGTCTTGTTAAATTCGTCTTCCACAGCTAAGTTGCTTTCTTTTTCTTCGACTATACTGACTGGCGTTGTCGCGAGATGAGATCGGATGCACTCACGCGACCGGAGAAATGAGGTTGGGACGAGCGAATATGCTCCAATTAATATTATTATTATTATTATTATATTATTATCGTTATTATGTTCTCGAGAGTTACGAAATATTTCCTGGAATGTAATTTTAATACATAATTGAAGAAATATTATACGCGAGTTATTATGCGTAATACGGAGGAGATATTGAATTTGTGCTGAAATGTATATTAACGTGTTGCGTGGCATATTGTAAATTATTTGTTACGTATTGTATAGTAATGTTTGCTTTTATATAAGTGATAAACGACGAAAGCTTCATAAAAAAAACAGTTGTTTATCGTCCGCAAGCTCTATACAACGAAATTTCCGGTATTCGACGTCCACAAGCACAACTTCCACTATCCATTATTCTCACAGCAGCAGCAGCAGTAGCAGCAGAATGGCATCCCATAATGAGAAACTCGAATCACGAGGAATCACCTCCTCTTCTTTCGGCATTTTTCATTTCCACGCGGCCAAAGACACAGGGCATTTCATTCGGTTCCGCTTTCAGAATGGCTCTTGACTTCAATGGCGAACAATCGAACACCTTCTCTCTTTCTACCGGATCGCGTAACGTCTCTGTATTTATTTCGCATCCGTGCAGAGCCTCTTTCGTTGCCTTTCGCTCGTGATACTTCTTTTTTTCTTCGCTCCGCATTGAGTGTGCGTGTGGACTTGGAAAGTTTAGAGAGTAGATAACGCGCGCGCAGCGCATAGTTTGAGATAAGCGAGCGGAATCAGTATAGTATAGTATAGTGCCTAAGCCCGAGTAAACGTAAAACAAAATAATAGTTTTGGAGACTGAAACAGCCTTAAGTTCGGCTTGCTGCATATGAGCCGCTCATGCTAAGGTAAAAATGTTCAATACTTATACAAAATGAAAATTTAGACCTATACTTGGACACTCAAATATTTGCTATCGTGTGATAAAATAAAAAACGTTACATCGAAAACAAATTTGTTTAGTATTGTCCAACTTTACCGAACACACGATTTCCGTAAAACAGTAATTGGACACATTTAATTAAAATGTCAAATGGTGTCCAACTATACCGTGTTTTTATGCCACACTCTTTAAAATTTATATTTATTATAAAAAGTAATTGTAAAATTTTCCTAAAATCTGTCCATGTACTAAATTTTAGCCAATAAGTCAATTTAATTAATGCGAAATTTAGCATCAACTGAACGTGGAGTATACATAACAGAATAAAGAAAACCCCATAGCAATAGAAATGCCGGTTCATCGAACTCACTGAAACCACCGCATTTCACTTTCAAAGCCACATAGCACACACGTGACACGCGAAAAAGGTAAAAGCTTGCGTCAGGCACAGCTAAATAAAACACGCGTATAACAGGCGGTTCTGCGATCGGTTACGTGTGTGTGTGTGTGCGAGCCGTCACACAGCAGTGGCGTCAGGAAAAAAGGAGGACCAATTGCCCGATGATTTACGGCGCGTCGATGGGACAGCTGCCAATTTTCTTTTTTCTTTCTTTTTTTTTATTTTCTGTCGCAACGCCCGGTATATACTTTTAAGCAGTCTCGGCTCGTCCTTATCGTTTGACGCCGTTAATTCTGTGTCCGAGCTTTATTGCCTACGTTTCTCTTCCTAATCTTCCGAGCCTACCATTTTGATTTCGCTGCTTTTGTTCTTTGGAAAGTTGGAAAAGGATATTTTTCTTTTATCTTTATTCCGGCGCCGAATATATTTTTATAGTGTAAAGCTCTACTATATACTGTTGCCCTTTCGAATTTTTCCTTTTCAGCGGGAAATTTATTTATGCTAAAACTCGAGCTGGGAAAATTTATGAAGCTTTTAAGCGCTCTACGCTCTATTTGCTCTGACGCGAATGTGGAGAACAATTGATATCTTTAATTCGGGACTTTAATGACGGCTCGTTCCGGATTAATGCGACGTTTTTAGAGTGTGCTTTTTACAAAAACAAAAGAAAACAAATTATAACGAAGTCGTAGAGATCTCCCGCGTGAAATATCACGCTGCGGTTTTCCACTATACATTTCCTATTGTCTGAATAATCTCGAGGATCGACGCGTCGCACTGCGACAGAATTAAGGAAGCCGACGGGAAATTTTTCCAGCTCTTTCTCTCTCTCTCTCTCTCTCGGAATCGTTCATATTCTCTGGCTCGGAAGTTTTTCCCGCGATTCAGCTATTCCGTTCTCGCGGAATGAAAAGTTGTAGTTATCTAGATTCGTCGACGTGCACATATTTTACACACCCCCGCGGGATATTTCCATATTCGCTTACTATTGATTTCCAAGACGATGAAAATCTAACCTACATTTATACTATTAATACAGACATTATTACTATAATACACCGAGTATATTAGTTTGGAAATTCAGACACGTTCTCAGCTCCGAAGCTATATCGTAGAGATAGAGGAAATCAATTGACGTGTCGCAAGTGCTATCGCCTGCAGACAAGAGCTTGTACAGCATCGTCCGGTTGTGCTGAAGTTCTCTACTCAACTATACAGTCTCTAAAAGGGAGCCACAACTTGGACAAGCCTAACTAGTTCTTGCCACTGAGACGACCGGTCGGAAGCTTCATTCAACGGAGACGTCATTAGTGATACTCCACCGCGGCCATTGTCTTCCTCTTTGAGAGGAAAAAAAATCTTTAATCAAGCGTGTAGTTCGCCGTAATGATATATACTGACTTGCGAATCGTTATATTTGAGTGAGCTTTTACCGAATGTACTGCATCGTCTATTGCTCAATGGTTTGTAAGTATATTAATGATGAGCTTCTATGCATGTTATTGACTATCCATTCAATTATGCCTGAATAAACCTCCTATATAAACATTGACTAATGATGTGTGATCAATCCTTTTGATATAGAATTAGTCAGGGATTCAAATAATCATTGAGCTACTAAATTATGAAACTCAGTTCGATGCAATCAGTATCAAAGATTATCGCACACTATCGTTTACAGGAAATGGGAAAACCGAAGACAAAGCGCCAGCGAAAACACACTTTCCGTATATACTCGATCGGGAGCCTGGACAATTAAAGCTCGTGATTGGATTTGGCAGAGGAGCATCTCTCTCGAAGCAAAAGCCCCCTAATGTTAGTTTAATGTCCTGTGTATGTGTTTTCACGCAACAACGAAAATCACCACGGCGACAAAATAAGCTTTGATCAAGTGTGTGTATAGAAACTATACGTGTAAAATGACGGTATACATTACGAGCTAATGATTTCCTTACCTTCGAGAACTTTGTAACAATCGATGTCCTTTGGGTATCTATCTGGATATCCCGGATTGTAAAACTCCTGCTTGTGCGGATCTCCCTCCTCGAATTTAACGCAAGCTTCGTGGTCGACTTTTCGTCGATAACGACTCGTGATATTCATTATCGATTCGTCGATTTCCGTCGAGTGCGATGCCTGAAAAGCGAGAATCATATTAATAATTCAACAATTCTCTGAACAATTCGAAGCTTGGTTGAATTAACTACTATATTACTATAGATCTCCATTCGAAAAGAGAAAAATGATAATCGCGCGGAGACTTTGTCAATTATTGATTATTCCCATCACCGCGAGAGAGGAAACTCTCGCTGAACAGTTCCCTCGGTATAAAGTTGAAGCGAGAGTCATCTTTAATACTTGTAAAACCCGATCCTCTTTTGCGTCTCTCGAATCGGGAAGTGAAGTAAGTCGGGAGCTTGAAATGTAATTGGTCGATGTAATCATGCCCACACAGTTCGCGACCTTTTCGTTCGACGAGAGGGAGGAACTTTTATTCTATCCTCTATCGGCAGTGCAAATAATTCACCGACGAGTAAATTACCGGTTTATTTATTCGTATATAGAGGATATAATTATATTCTTCTCTCGAGAATTAGCACATTTGAATTTTCCCGGCGAACTTTCGTATATTTGCGAGTATAAAATGAAAGTTTTTAGCCTGTCAAAGTTATGCTCCGTGCATAATAGATACAATTTCATAGCGTAATAATAAACTCATCTGCTCTGTACTGACTCTTCTCTCAGTTTATGATAATTATAAGTTTGCAGTTTTCCACTCGTGCAAAAATAAGAGAAGAAAATTAATAAAAAAAAATTTCCTCACCTCGGACAGAATTGTCCAGCGTCGTTGGAAGGCCGCGTGGAAAGGTATCCTCGCGGTGGTCGTCTCCGCGATAGCTGTCGAAGTGATTCCATGAGGCTCGAGGCCGACAGCCGGCGACTTTTCCCTCGCGCTGCCGGCGCTCGCTGAAACAGAACACATGCCGCTCGTTAGTCGAAATTATTTTTTTCACGAGTATATTGTATCCCTCTTGATTTTTCGTTGATTGGAATCGGTTTCGTGCATAAGAAGATTTTCAATTTGAAACTTGGCGGGAGTTTGATGAAATTATGCCGATGAGTATTTGAGAAATCCTTCGAAACGAGAGAGGTCGTCTCTTCGCAATTTATTATCACGGCGTCATTTTCTCGTGGACAAGTCGAGTTGTACTGGTTTATTGGGCTCGCTGCATAATACTAAAGCAAATTCCAAGTTTCATTATTGAATTTGTCGCTACTGTGATTTGAATATTGAAACTCTTGCGCGGCGCTCGAAGGGTATAAAAAAGAACTTTGATAAAATTAATACATCCACGGAAAAATTCTTTTTTCACATCGACGTCAGAGTGTTTAACTTTTACTTGTGCAAATTTGCAATCTCTTTTATCGGTTATTTCGAAGCCCGGCCAAGTTTCCTCATCAATAAATCACTTATCCCCATGCAATATTTAATTTTTTTTTTTTTTACTGGAATCTTTCGCCGCCGTACAGTAGGATATCCGAAAGCAATATAACAGCGACGAGATGATTTTATCAAGTTTGACTTGACTATTATAATGAAAAATATTCCAGAGTAGCGCGACTCTGGCCGTGTTATCCCAGCAACGATTTTTTTCTCCTGATGCCGACGGCAAAGAACTTTGAATAACTGACAGTCGATAAATATAACGAGCTAAACTATAGATAAACTCGATTCAGAGCTTATATAATAACCCGACAACTATATTATAATATCGTTCATGCGATCTAAATTCAAATAGAATCATTCCCATCATAACTGCGCACACAGGGTGACCTTTTTAGCGAGCGATGCATATAAAATCGAGTTATATACGTCCTACTCGCAAATGATGAGGTACGTCCCCGCAGTTGCTTCCATTAAACTATTGGTTATTTGCATGCATTCAAAAGTCTTCGTCCTGAAACGCGCGCATATATATCAATATATACGTATATGTAAAAAGTCAGCGTCGGAAGCATCGAATCAATCGACGATCAAAAGAGAGTCACAAAGCGGCGTCTCTTTTAACACAGGGATCGATTCGTCAATGGCTAGTCGAGCGTTAGTAAATTCATTTGCATCTATGCCTGCCGATGTTTCGTTCTGTAGAAAATGAAAAAAAAAAAAAAATGTCCAAGTATAGAATACATTGGCATCAGGAAAAAAAGAGGGAAAAATTTCCTTTCAGTTTTTAAAGGTCTGATGGACAGGCGGGTTATATAACGGAGAAAAATCAAATTTGCCGCGCGGTATAAAGTGAGCAGGCGCGTTGAATGCAAATTCTCCGACGAGATTTTTTTTCGTACCGACTGATGGCTGTCGCTCGAGGAAAGCTCGGCGTTATTAGAGGGTTTGCTTTGAAAAGAGATTTGGTGGTGCCTGATGATTCACGGCAGTGCGGCCGAGATTTGTTTTTTTATTAAGATTTCGTTTAACGCGATGTGAAAGCTGGCTTTGTTTTATTTCCTGTATAAAACACGCATTATATACCATGTCCAATTGAAGAGGCCACGATTATTTTACGGGAAATTCGAGCTAATATACCAAAGGTAAAAGCGATGTTCAATTTTATTATGAAAAATAATGTTGTTTCGGTTTCCTCGTTTTAAAAAGTAATGTACGGGTATTTAAATCATTTAATATCTCTTGTTTAGTAAATGTATGCTTTTACGATGCTTTTAAATGGATATTAGCATATACATTAACAAAAAAAAGAAAAAAAATAATAATATTTATTCAGTACGAAAATCAAGTATAGCCGCTGAAAATACCAATAACCGATATCTGCAAACCTCAAGGCACTCAAATTAAAACGTCCCCTATATGCAGAGCTCTCTTGTTCAGCCAAAGCACAGAGAGACAATGCAACCTATATCAGCAACCTCTTTGTCGAGCAAAGCCAATAGAGATCGGTGAGCATCGAATTGCTATTGATGCAGCGCGTCATCTCCCGACAATCACTGTTTTATATCGTCTCTCAGAGGACCGGCTCTTCCTCCACAGCAGCAAGTCTACCTCCAGGTTGGTCTACCCTTTGGGGTTCACGTTGCGATTTAGCAGAGCTCAGCAAAGCATCGGCCATTACTCGGCGCTGCAGCACAGTATATATAGCTAGTATGTCCCAATAGTCCCTTCGACGTCGCTGTTCTCTTTGGACTCGTGCTGTGGTTGCTTCTCTTTCAGCCACCGCGCGCTTGTTCGTGATTCTGAACTGCGGTCTTGCGTAGCTTCTTTGGATTCGAGAGAATTGTCGAAATAAAATTACCGATTTACGAGTACTATTGTTATTTCAAAGAGTGCATGGAGGTTTTAAAAGTAATATATAGATAATCGATACTGGAGAATATAGTTTTAAAAGCTGGCGCCGTAAAGAGGAGGGTTATGACCTGCCATTTTATGATGGTATAGCGTAACAGACGGTGGAACAATCTAAAGTGCAAGAATAAGGCGGCGATCTCCGACTCACTGGTGAGCAATAGAAAGCATTCCATTTCTTCAAAACAATTGGATTGTTTTGTGGATGTCAAGATTTTATAATGTACAGTAGTATAATTAAAAAACTGGCAAAAAATGAAATCTAGTAAATATCTTGTTCTACTAGAAATAGGTGAAAAAAATTGGCCATTTTTCGTCCCCCAATGAAACGCTTTCTCAAACCTGTTTTAAGCAGTTTTTGGAGTAAACATGGCATCGGATATTAATAAATCAAGCTCATAAACATGCATTACATTAATTAAAACAAATTAGAAATAATAGCTAAGAATTGGATGGAAAAGAGCCATGTACAATGTGCACTGTGTCACAAAAGTAAAAAAAATGAAAAAATCATGAATACTTTTGTAAGTCGTGTTTATATGATTTTATTAATTGTGAATTGTATAAATAACTTGGAAATCCGCAAGTTTCTTTGTATTTATTGCACGAAAGTGTACGATATGAAAGGTAAAATCAATATGTTAGGTGTCTCGATTCTATCAAATGCTCAAGAAATGTGACAAAAAGCGTTTCATCACTGGTTATTTCTAGCTATTTCAGGCTGTATCTCATAGCCATTTCTTGGTTTTCTAACCATTTTAGATATTTGAATTTATACCAGGGATGTGCTGACAAAAAGTGACTAAAAATCAATATTTTAAACAATCATCTTTTCTTTAGTCCTATTTACAAACATCAAATTCCAAATTAAGAATTCGCCACCACTTTCCAATTCCTCAATAAACTCACCTCCGAGAAACACGCGACTCCTCGAAAATACCGTAAACCCAATCGTAAAAACCTCAGCCCGCAACACTACCG
>UCQR01026933.1:7338-17401 GCA_900474235.1 Cecidostiba semifascia | reverse complement strand
AGCATCTCTCCTCGTCTAAAGAGTCCAACGGGAACGTGAGGTTCGCCACCTGTGCGGCGCGAATGTCTCGCTGTACACTCCTCCCGCGAGTTTCTCTCTCAGTTCGCGTTCAGTCGTCGACGGGGTTATATCCTCCTGATAGTGTATAACTGTGCGCGCGTGTGTGTTTTATTTCTTCCGCGTCATTTTTCCGGTGCATGTAGTCATCATTGGAAAGCATGACATTATCGAGTCGTTCCGGAGAACGATTCGAAAGAGAAATTTTTTTTTTTTTTAATAAGAAACCGTAGCGTAAATTTCGACAGTAAAACAGCACGAAGTAGTGTAGTCTTGGAGAAAAAGAAGAAGAAGAAAATTGCCGAATAAGAGTCCCTTTTCGCAAGCGAATCGGCACGATCTCAATTTCCAAGCGTTTAGCGCGCGGCCTTGGCGGCGCGTCGAGGATGAAAACGGCGCGCGAGGAAAATTGCCGGTCGTCGTACTGAAGCACGCGCTTGGGTTCGTGCACCGACAAACGCGAGTATTAGTAGCTATGTGTAGAGTATCTTACCGATTTCAGCGAAATAACATCGAATAAAAAAATTAATTTCGTTTTATCAGGTCGGAAAAAGTGTCAGCATCAATAATTATATCCTCGACATCGGCATCGACGAAACAATTCATTCATACCTCTGAAATTACGGTAATGATAGGGACACCTCTCTCGTGCCGAATTATATCTCTTTCGAGAAAGCAATAACTGTGCGTACACACTTATATACTTACGTGGCGCCGATGCTCGTGAAAGTGCGACGACGACGCAGCTGGAGAGTTTCAGGGTTGTCTCCTACTCCCCTCTCTCTCTCTCTCTCTCTCTCTCAAAGATCGTCTGTCCATTTCTCCTTCTGCAACTTCGAACTCGATCGTCTCTGTTTTTGTATATATACGCCTCCCACCCACCTGAGAGTAGTATCCGCCGATCTGGTTACATACCTCCATCTTTCCGAAGATTCCCCGCTTTATACTGCACACATCCTATGCATTTGCATTTAGCTTTGTCTTATATACATTACACCTTATTCAGGAATGTTTCGACTCTTCAATATAAATATTCGCACATTTGCACATACACAGACAGACACCGGAAGCCAATCAATCTCGCGAAATCTCGAAAGGGATCGATACACACACACACACGCATACACACACACACCTCCTCTCCCGTCCCTTTTTCACACTCCTTCCTTCTCTTTTCGTCCACCACTACTCCAGATTATATATCCCACTTTTCCCTCTCCTTCGCCTGTATATTCCCACCTCTCGCGCGATTCGGCACTGCTGCTGCTGCTGCCCACGTAGGATTGAGTTTCGGGCCCCGCGAGTGAAACGCGAGATCGTCGCCGAGAGCTCTTTCTCTCTCTCTCTCTCTCTCTTTCTCTCGTCCGGTGCAAGTTGCACGTGCTGGAGAGGAAGGAGAGGAGAGCCGGAGAGAAGCAACAGCGGCAGCAGCAGTTCTCGCAGTGACGGCGCGTCCGCGAAATTCGAAGGATCGCTGTGAGCCGCGTGCTATTGTGTGCGGCGCGTGGTTTTATAGGCTGTGATTTTTATTTATACGCATACGAAGCAGTGAGGGAATGGAGCTACAGTTTTGAAGAGTTAGATGACTTTTCTTGCCAAGATGTCGGCTCACTTTCGTGGATACGCTTCGAAAGATTCAAAGTCGATCTACGCTCATCGCGACGATGATTATCCTGCCAAGCTCGAGCACAGGCTCTACAGAGAGAAGATAGTCGACTACGAGGATAACGATTATCATCAGCATCATCATAGGGATTACGACGATGTGGAAGCAGCAGACGACAAGTGTCTGCAACGAAAGTCATCGCACAACGGACATCCCCAGAGGATCTCAAGAAAGGACGACGACAATGACGTGGACTACCTGTACCGCAGAAGCAGAGAGAAGTTTGCCTCGTGGGACATCAAGGATCTGGATGATCATCAGAGGAAAAAAGCCATCAGCAGCACTGGTAGGAAGAGTCAGAGGGAAATCACCGATGAGGAGGTGGAGGAGATCTTCGTTAACGGTGAGTCGTCCTCGTCACCGACGAGACGATCATCCCGTAACGGTACATCCTCGGAGGGACGACGTTCCAGTTCAGTAGGTCGTCGCCGTGAGTCGATCGATCGGCAGAACGGCAAATCCAGAGGCAGACGAACCAGTGAACCCTGGAGCGAAGAGGACGACGAGGATCAAGAGATCAAGTCCAGTAAGAACGGAAACAACAGGTACGAGAACTTTGGATCGCTGAAGAAGAAGAACGAGAAGAACGCGGGCTTGAATCTGGGCTTCCGAGCGATCGTCGACAAGTTCAGGAGAAACAGCGACGACAGGGATAAGAAAGAGCCTGGACTGCTGAAGAGCAAGAAGCTGGAGTACGTGGATGACGATTGGAGGTACGACAACGGGAACAGCAATGGACAGAAGGAGAGGAAGACTCCTGACAAGTTCGAGGCATATCCGAAGGAGTCCAAGACGGAGAAGAACCACAGGATCAGGGAGCACGAGTACGAACAGGAACCTAGATCCAGAAGGAGATCGCCAGAAGATGACGACGACTACCATCATCGTCATAAGGCTAGACACCACGATGACGACAGTAGGTCCAAACGACGAAGCTACGCGTTCGAAGCTTCGCCAGAGGAATTTGACGTGAGAATCCAGAAGTACGAACGAGCTCGCAGAGACGATCCCGATCTTCACCGGAGAAACTCCTTCAATGACCGAGCCGATAGCTCCCATCACAGGCAGCATTCCTCCAGGGACAGAAATGGTGGTGAAGTGAGCAGAAAGAGCAGCTTGCGGAACAAGGAGAACAGCAATAAACAGCGTGATTCACCAAAAGGCAAACCACCTAAGCCCAGAATCTCCGAGAGACACTCCAGACCTCTGACCCCACCCAGGGATCACCAACCCGTCGAGGTGATAAGAAACCTCGATGACACATCGAAAGACCCATCGAAGAAGACCTTCTCCATGAAGGAGTGGTACGAGAGCAACCGTCAGTTCGCCGCCAAGTACCTCAAAGACCACAGCAAGATCAAGGAGCTCTCCACCTCGGACGCCAAGGACGAATTTGTCTTCGACTCTCCCAAGGAGTCTCGAGGCCACTTTGAGATCGAGAACGTCTACGACCGTCACGAGATTCGTAGAGAGTCGTTCGAGGACAACAACAACGACGACCACGACCACGACGACGAGCCTACTAAACGTGGATACGTAAAGATCCATCAAGACGATCGTAGAAGACGATCGAAGGACAACAGCAGCAACAGACGCAGAAGACACCATCGCCGTGAATCGCTGGAAGACGACGAGGAGGAAGAAGAGGACAACGAGGAGACACCGAGGAGATCGTCCGAGAGTTATGCCAGGAGTTTTGTGATGCCCTCGAGAAAAATTTGGAATTATCGAGATGGGGTATGGCACCAGATGATATTACCGTAAATACCGATCGCTTATCGCGCGTGT
The DNA here is from genome assembly GCA_900474235.1 of Cecidostiba semifascia. Lineage (NCBI taxonomy): Eukaryota > Metazoa > Arthropoda > Insecta > Hymenoptera > Pteromalidae > Cecidostiba > Cecidostiba semifascia. The sequence continues at coordinate 13,890 of UCQR01026933.1, read as the reverse complement.
GTGTGTGTGTGTGTGCATTAGGGGTCAGGTGAAGCGGTGCGGGATGTACCGTAGAAGGGGATATGATCTCGCGGCGAGTATATAACGGGGTCTTTTTCGCTCCTTCGGGATTTATGTATTGGGATTTCGCGGAGATTGCACGAGTAATTTTATTGAATTTGCTTTTGGGATTGAATCATTGTATCTATACGTATGTATACGGTTGCGGGGAAATTGGGGCGTAACATTGAGTAAAATTATTATAAAAGATACGTAATAAAGCTTGTAATTAATGGCGGTACTATAAATTCCATCCGAACGGAGCTACACTGGCACACGTATTACATTATTCTGCAACAGTGTGCGTTAAAACACGATTTGTCTAGCTTTTGTCACAATATAAAATAACATTTGCGTAAAGAAGTGTCGAAACATCAGCGCGACCGCGTAAAATACACAAGCGATAATGCTTTTCCAAGCCGTACACGTACCTGTGCCTCTCGTTTTCACGAACCAAGGAATAAAGCTCGGAAGAGATGAGCGATACTCGATTTTTACGATCGCGGCATAAATAAAAGCGAGCTTCGCGCGTTATATGTGCAGCCGATGATTTGTGATGAGCGTCTCTCTTGGGTATTCATAAAGGCGAGGTTTATTGCCGCGTATTGTGCAGTTTGTTCGATTGAATGCTGCTGCTGTGGAGTGTATGTGCAGAGATTGTTGAGAGAAGGTTTTCGAGAGAAGTGCGTGTATACGGGCGGCGGACAAAGCCCGTTTCTTTGCGGATTATTAATAACAGTGTCGTTGGAGTTATTTATGAAGCTTGTATTGCGCGCAGCTTGTCCTGATGGGTATATAATTTATTAATCGTATGTTAACGGATGCGCTTTGGAAATTTTGTTATTGTTTGATTAATTTATTGATATATATATTGCCCTTTTTTCTCTTTGTTTTAATGCGGATTTATACGATTTTGGCTTGAATAAAGGATTTACCAAACTTATATGCATTATGTGTTTCAAAATTTCTTTCTGATGTTCATCTTCGAGAAAAGTCATTACGTTCACATCAATTAACCATAAAGACGAACTATATTTCATCAATTAATAAATCTCTTTCACGAAAAATCACCTCGGGTTCATCTCTCAAATCGGCTGATCTCAACACCGGTCGATCCACGACTGAAGCGAAAAGCTCATCTCTATTCGCGCGAGGTGTCATGTAGACACAGTCACATCTGACTCACAGCTCCGAAACGCCATTCCTGTGGCCCACTCTCTCTCTCTCTCATTCTCGAGATCGTTATTCAAGATTACTATATATAGCCGGCTAGATGCAGAGAGGCGCGAGAAAGTTTTACTATACAGCGTATAGACGACTATACGACTCGCGGCGGCTATACTACTGCCTACTCGATATTTGGTGATGTCGCTTCGGGCGGAGGTAAAAAGCGTGGGCGGACTGGCCCCGGACTGCTGCTGCCGTATAGTATACCGCCTGTTGCTGCTGCTGCTGCTGCTGGGATTTCTGCGAGAGCCGAGAGCGTGTCGAACTTGCTACTTTGGGATTTTGGATTTACTGTAGAGTGGAGTTGAAAGTATATTGGCGAATGTTATTTAAACGCGATATCGTTTTAGAGTGAGATGTAATAAATTTTGACTGTGTGTATTATATAATTTATGCAGTTTTACTACTTTTTTTTCTTTTCAAATCTGCTTGAAAGCAATCTGGAATTAGTCCTGTTTCAAATATTCTATATACTAATCGGTCGATTTGTTTCACTATTCGAATTCACGTTAAACAACTTTCAAAAATTCAATCCTAACGCAACGAGACACTCTCAAATCAAAGCTCCACGGGAAAATCCACTGCAGCGCCTATCTCTCTCTCTCTCTCTCTCTCTCTGCGAAGAAACTCGTTCCTTACGCATACCTGCAGCGGGAGAATCTCGATCGGAAATGAATTATTGACCGATGCGCGTCGATTAAACCGGTATATACATGTAGTGGCGCTCCGATTAATCGGACGTACTTATGGAACGTCGTAAGAATCCGTTCTGCTCTTGTAAGAAAAGAGTGTAGGTAGTGTAGTTGCTATATATACATACATGTATATTGGCCCGTTGACACGCGCTCGAATAATTTACTCGTGTCTAGGACGCTGATTAATGTTGGCTGGACTGCTCAGACAAAAGACGACGTATTTATTGGCTGATATAGAGGAGGTCAGTGGCTGATAGACACAAGCTATTGTTGTGCGTTGAGTCTCGACGGGCCCGTGAAAAAAAGGCGTCTGGATTAGGGGGAAAGTATAGATGACATTGATCGTTTTTGTTGAGATTTTGAAAAATGGTAGTCGATACATTCGAATAAAATTTTGAAAGTATAATTTTAAGTTTCTCCATAAAATTCATTAAGCAAATTCGCCTTCCAGATAACGAAGATAAAAACAAACTCATCACCATCAACATCTAAGAATCTTGACGAAAGAGCTCATTAAAAAAAATAAAAAAAATTCATAAACACACACACAAAGCCGGAGGTTAACAAGCGTGTCAGCTCTCTGCACAGTAGTACCGGTGAAATAATCAAAAAGCCAAATACTCGCAGACACAAACCGGCGATATTTCTCCGTCTCTCTCGAAGACGCGCGTCAAGCTCTGTCGATCATGCGTTATACCGTGCGGTGATGGCTCTCGATCTGCCTCGACTTCTGACGAAACGACGCTATGGACTATACGCTATGCAATTAAAAACTTTTCCCAATTATGCGCACGCGTGCCGTTGTGTGTGTGTGTGTGTGCGCGCCTTGATTTTCTGCTTCTGGCCTTGTCCCGTTTTTCTCTCCTGTGATTCGAGTGTATATTGTAACAGACGCTTGCGCACTTTGCACTTGACTCTCGTGTGTATTATATGTGTGTGCGTATGAACTTGATTAGCATTGTTTCTCGATATTTTATATGAGCAATTGAATTTTTGTATAAAAAAAAAGAAAGTTTATAGGAGTCTCCGTTGCAAAATTCAAATCGACGAGGCTGGATATTATACATAGAAATATATGTAAGGAAAACGAAGTATAATAAAACTTCAATGCGGTGAAGTAACGCGTGTATGACAAAACGAAATTGCGTATATATACACAGTATAACAATGTGTATTAAAACGCGTTGTGGTAATTAAAATTCTTGATAGAACGTTAAAAGCAAATTTATACAAACCATTGCAAACCGGCGCGCGTTACCTAATTCGAAATCTTAATATATTAAGCTAAAAATAACTTTGGGTTCGATTTACAGTTCAACGTCTACATATAGTTATGACACAATGTTTGCATAATTCGCGTTTTGACTGATGCAGTATATTTAGATCTATATAATACACATTAGAGGTATGGGGCGAACAAGCGCATTGACATTTCTGCTCATTGTTCCAGGGTGTTCACATCACGGACGTCGAGGAGGGCCAGCCTTGCTTGCAGTGCGGCGAGACGTGCTCCGGATTCCTGCCGCACATTTGGAGGTGAGTCTTGTGCACCGATCATATAACGATCTTTTTCTTTTTTATTTTTCTTCCTTTTCGATCGAGCGGCGCATTACTCAATGGCCTGTAAATTGCGTCGAGGATTGAGAAAGTTCGGTGTACTCAGATTTTGATTAATTATAATAGTAAGCCATATATTAGAATATTTTTATGTATACGAATCGCCTTCCAAAATTACGACTGTAATATCGAAGAGCTCCCGGAGTTGGAAATTTCCGTCCAAAAATAAACCCGACTCTCTGCACTTGGCAGAGAAAAAAGTCGGACGAAACGAGAGAGATAGAGAGGAGTGTATGTATATATATAGCGGAGAGGAATGAAAATTGCGAAAAAGCAAAGTGGAAAGGATGAGGCGGAAAAGGGTGGCGCCGAGCTAAATGCTTCCGTGAACATAACGGAGTCGCTTCTTTCATGCTTTCAAGACACTCTCTTCCTCTGATCGGTTTTCCCCCTTTTTTTCAATTGTTCATTCTTCCTGACGATGCTCGTTTCTTTCAGGATTATTAGCTAAGAAAGTTAGATCGAATCGTCATATCGATTTAGGATTTATGATGGCGAGACCGTTAGTTACATATTTCAGCTTTAAAAAAGCAAGTCGTTTAATTGCTGTTGCATGTGTATATGTATATTTTTCTTTTTTTTTTCAATATGGAATGATTTTTTAAAAACAACTTGTAAGCTTTGATGTATGAGCTAAATCGGTATACTTGTGTATATACATTCATTTCTGGTGTTCGCTCATGCGTTTTGCTATACACCGTTTTCATTCCGAACGTGAAAGTGAGAAAGCCGCGTGACTATACAACATTTAATACTTGGGTTACCTCCGAGTAAGTATATATATACTTTTAAATTGTCTCTACCATACGTATACACAAAGCCGTATACGCGAAGCTTGATTAAAAAGTTAATCCGCTCATAGTTATGATACTTAACTTCTATGCTGCCTAATATAATGTGATTTATATGAGCCAGCAGATTTCTAAACAACATATCCTCATATAGCTATACGTATACATACATAGGAAATAAACGATCGCCATCAGTTTTGAAAGCTTAGTATAACGAAAAGAATCAAATCAAATATGATGTACAAAACGTCTCGAATACATGTACTCTCTGAATACAGCTATATATAACAATCGCAACACAAATGATCCATGATCCTCCGGTGCAGTCTACCACTTGACACGAAAACCTCCATACATAATAGCCTATTAGTCGGCCGAAGCAGCGGGCATATAGTGTACAAGGGAGAAATCGACTCCGGGTATAATTGCGCTATCTCTCCGTGACTTAATAAGCTGCCGACGGTATATACACGTACGCTAATGATGAATCAATTGTCGCTCTGTTGATGCGTTGTTATATACTGCTACAGCTATATATACGATCGAAGTCGTGGCGTAGTATATATATATATACTTGTATACGCATCGGCTGGATACGTGCAATCTTTTGTTGACTTCCTGGAGTCGTGTCGGCGTAATTGCCACCGCTTGATGGGAACTGTTGCGTCGTTACGGATATCTGGAGCAAACGCTGATGTTCTATGTTTATTTTTTTTCCCCCGGGGTTTGTTTGGGAAGCGCCGGCGCTTTTTAGATCTTAATTAGCTGCGTCGATCGTTGTTGTTATGTAAGGCTTTGATCTGATATGGCTTCTATATAATATTATAGAGTCTCTGGTAAAATCGAGAAAATTTGATTATTAAAATTAATCATTTGCATTTAGTTCAACGAGAAACAAGTGATCGAAAACAAAAGCACAAGATCCCATACCCAATTAGCCTAACGAATCCCCCCCGAACAAAGTCTCCGTTAATTCATTCACCCATCCGTCTATAGCATCAGTAGCCGACTAACTAGCGTCCGAAACAATTCTATAGAAAGTCATCGATTGTGTTCGTCTGAGCCACGGGGAAAAAAAGTCGACACTTCCTAGTCTCTCGTTTTGGCGCGGGACATCAAACGCGATGCTAAAAAGAGAGAAAGAGAGAAGTCATTGAATGGGAACAAGAACAAAGACATCAAAGCCTAGATCTCGAGCTTATACGTATACGAGAAAGAGAGAGGGAGAAAGAGACTCTAGCCCGGGTGCGTTCGACAGCGAGAGATCGTAAACTAGTCTCTCGTAAATTGGACCCGAGTTTGCCGGATGTGCGTCTCTCTCTCTCTCTCTCTCTCTCTCTCTCTCGCAGACGAGTATAGAGCATTTTGACGGATTTGCTCGTTACCCATCTTCGCCGAGGAATGTCTGCTGTTATATTTCTATACGGTTTCTGAAAAACTATTTTTTTTTCGCCAAAGAAATGTCGCGCTGAAGTTATAATTAATATTCTATACTAATCTCATCCCGTTCGAAAAATAGCCACCGCCCACTTGTCGTGTACAGAGCGAAAGAAAAATAATTAAGTAAAATGTGTTCTCCCAGATTAGTAGTATATACAAGAAAATTAGTCTCTCTCACGAATACACGCACCTCTTTTTTATATTTATAATATTCCATTACACGTATATCGACGGCCTCTCCTTATCCACGTCAATTTCACTCCACACTCATCCCCCTTCTTCTGTCTCGGAAATCTCTTCCGTCTTCTTCCATATCGCCCCTTGTCTCTCGTCAGTAGCACGTGCTATACTCGCATTTATTTATAGTTTTCAGAGCGAGACGCATATGTATGTATATAGCACCGCGTCAAGTCTAAACTCATCGCGTCGGCGCAGATAGATCAAAAGACGTGTAGATATAGTTGCTCTTTCTCCCTCTCTCTCGATCGGCTCTCTGCGCTACTGACGATATCAGATTAAAGAGCCTCCGAGAGATATCAATCCGAAAATAAATCGAGAAACAAAGTTTCGCTTGAGACGGATGTGCAAGTCCGAGGAGAGAAGGATTGTTTGAAGTTTCATTTCGAGAATCGGATGTTTGTGGCTTGCGCACTGTTGTAAATAAACTCGAAAATTTTAGAATCACGCTACGACATTGAGGAAATTTGACGGTGAACATTGGACTTGGTTTTTGGTAATATTGA
>UCQR01026928.1:6974-21499 GCA_900474235.1 Cecidostiba semifascia | reverse complement strand
GAGAGAGAGAGAGAGAGAGAGAGACGGGCTGATGCCTTCTGTGGGATATAGGTATATGTGCGCAGACTCGCTCGCAAGAAATCATTTCAATGCCTTTGTTTGGCTTTGGAGGATTTCTATTAGTAAACGCAGTCTCGGATCGATGGATGAGGATAGCAATTTATTTGACGCGATTTATTCGTGAGAGAAAAAATATGATGAGCGAGCTTGGAATGCGAGATGATATTATGTATCTTTGTTTCCGTATTCTCTGATTATCGGCGCGATATATGGTCTGAGAGATCGAAGTGTTTATTTAGTAATTTTAATCAGATGTGAGTAAGAGCTTATTTTCGAATAGAGTATTATCGAGTGGATTTGCATTGATATTTGACATATTCGTGAGCTATACATAATGGAGACATATACTGATTGTGTGCTCTGTTGAGTGGAAAATTCAATATATTAATATAAACGATGAGTAGAGCTTGGTATAATAAATGGATTATTCAAAATTATTAATAACTCTGGACGCGCGCGCTTATATACTGTTTTAAGTGAATAATCAAATCGTATAATTGCGCGGTAACGCATAGAGAACTTTATGATCGAACTTTTCTCGCTAACGATTGAGCGAACGGTGAGACAAAAGTTTTTCTAATCTGATCCTGGTTAACCCTTTTTTACGATTCAGCCGTAATTACCTTTATAATCGCTTGAATGCAGCAGATCTTTGCGGATGAACGAACGCAATTCTGATGATGATTTGATGCCAATTACAAAGCCAACGACTGTTTTATTACATCTCAATGAGTAATATCATTTTCTATCATTTGAAAAGTCATTATACCTGTATTATATATTATATACAGCTGAATTCAGAATATTCCAGATCTTCACTTCAATCTCACGATGCGTACACCCTCCACATAAAAAAAACTTTCTCGTACACTAGCAGCTACGATCGCGAAAAGACACAATCCATTAAAAACGCGCTGCAGCGCAACACATCCGACTCTTGACTCGCAATAGCACACGACGTCGAGAGAGCGCTTTACAAGCTCGGCAGTACTGCAGTGTCGGATATAGCTCGTGCATTAGCTTTAAAAATATGGGACGCGCGATACGTTAATTATACCAAAAGCGCCCCCGCGCAGATATTACCGAATGCCGGAGAGCGCAGGTCTAATAATTTACGGCCGCTCTCGCGTATAGATGTATATCGTAGCTCTCTCTCTCGCGCGCGTTTTCATATAAAATGCCGCCGCGTATAAATTACGCGCGAGAGCGAGGCCTTTGTGCGCGCGTTGCCGGGAAATTTCTAATGGCCCTGGCCAATTCCGTTCGCTCTCTCTCTCTCTCTCTCTCTCTCTCGTGGTGGATCGGACTTTCATTAAAAGCGGCGTCCGAGTATTAAACATTTCGGGGGGTCGACGGTATAGACTCGCAGCGGATATGCATTGCTAAAGTTTGATTTTGACGCGCTGTGAGGGATATATGTATGCATGGAGGAAAGGGGTATGTACGTCCGTCAGTGGGCCGATGAGAATTCGGACAATGCTGCAGTCGATTTGCTCGGGGAACAATGCGACTACGATGTGCTGATGACGTACTCTATATATGTATGCTGAAATTGCGCGATTTTCAAGAGACGCTTCGGATGCGCACGCTTTTCTGATGCTGGATTGTTATTGTCGAGGGTTAATCTGCAGGGATTATAATTATGTACATGGTTGTGGGAGAGTGGATTCAGATTGAATACTGGTAAAAGGCCTTGATTCGATGCTATACTGATGATGGCTAAAAAATGTTTGTTGTTGTTTTGTGTATTATACAAGTTTGAAATAACTTTTTTTCCATTGTATTTTTCAACGAGTTCACGAGGGGTTACGGATATTAATAAAGAATGATACAGCGCTATTGAAAATATCTGCATGAATTCTCGTGCAGTAAATTATTGAAAATGTGGTATAAGAATATTTTCTTTCTGTTTAACAATGTATAAAACAATATATAAAGATTGATTTTAATTATTGAAATTCTACTCTAAAAAATAACGTGGTATATAATTCGCTCGGAAATGTCGCGCGGGAGTATCGTTTTGAAAATCAAAATGCCACTAAAAAAATTACATTAAAAACTGTTGCAAGTCTAATCGCGTAGACCACGATATGTATCAAAACAAAGAAGTTTTTGACGCTGGCATCTCTTGTCAGCGAAGATAGGTGACGCATAGGCGCTTCCCTCAATCGCTATCTGCGAGCCCAGTTCATATATAGCGGCGTGTCACCTATGCCAAAACTGGTATATTTTGTTGGTCTGAGCCCATAATGCTCATGGATTTTGTACATTTGATCTTGATTCTGAAATGTGAGACCCTTTCGAATGGAAATTAGCAAACTAACTACTTCAGAAGCAGTATTAAAATTTTGAAAGCAAATATAAAAAATGCTATAACTTCCTGAGACTCTCGAGATAATGACGAATATACACCCGGATCAGAATAGTAACATTAAAATCTGGCTATTTGAGGAATGTGAACGTAGAAATTATTGATTAAAGATGATGAATTGAATAATCTATGAAGAAAAAAAGAAATCTTGTGTGAATTTAATTCATAGACAATTACATACATAAATTCCAATTAAAACGCTGAATAATAAAAAAAAACGTTTAATCATTTCTCGTTTTCGGCAATCAAATTTCTACCAGAGCAGCATTTCTAACTTTATACATTTTTTTTTTTCGTTTGTAAAGTTAACTGCTGAGAGCCGGTAACGGTTTTTAACTTATTGCGCACGAAAGCTATATACTGAAAGAGCTGAGAGAGAGGAGCGAGGAAACGACTCGTATTTTCCACGGTTTCTGCGCGCTGATTGCGAAAAAGAAATTATTGTCAAACGAGCTATGCGGGTTGATAGTGCCCCTATACGTATTTTCCCAACTTTTTTTCTTTGTCTGATATAGCGTTTCAGCAGCAGTAGCAGCAAGGCGGGAGACAGCTATTTGTCAGCTATTTCTCTGTGTGTGACACACATACACTTGCTGCTCGAATCTTCACTTCATTACTCCGTTTATTATAATAATAAAGTTGATAGGAAAAGTTGTTGTTGTTGTTGTTGTTCTCGTGTATTATAGTGAGCTGATTACGCGGAGATAATGTCGGACTAACGGGAAATCGCATCTAATCGGATTACACTCAAAATGGGTAAAACCCAATTACCTCAGTTTGATTGTACCCCCCAGAATATTCGTTTAATGCTGCATACATAGAATTAGTTAATCGTCCATATCTCTCACTACGATATATTATACGAAAACAAATCAAACCTCATTTAGTACACACATTCTGACGAAATGAACAGTCAGTCATGTGTATCGCGTAGAGTCAGTCACAGCAGCGTTTATCGAAACCCATAACCCACATCTTCTCAGGGAGAGATGCAGAGAGCAAAGTATATCCAATCAAAGCTACACGTATACAACATATAGATCAACGGAAGCTCACAACATGCGCTGTTTGCTCGTAAGTGGGTCAATTGCGCGTCTAAACAAAAAAAAATCCTCTCCGCAGCAAACGTCGCTTTAACACACACACACAGGCATACATAGAGCTCTCTCTCTCTCTCTCCCCTTCAGCCTCGTTAAACAAGCCTGATTCATGCGTAATAATTCAATTGAAAGGCCGACTACGCGCACCACCTGACGACGACACACGACGAAATTTCCCCGTCGGCGACTTTTCCCAGAAGCGGATTACGGCTCGTTTGACGACGAGGAAGCGACGATTATCCTATCGCGGGCAATTTGCGTGTATGTGAGTGTGTGTGTGTGTCGCTCTCTGCGGCGCTAGTCGTCGGCCTGGTACATTGGATAATGAGCTTGTGGCGCCAGTGCGGACCATATATGCTCCAGCAGCTCGTCTGGAGAGATGATCTTTTTCTTTTTCATTTCGAGATGTTTTGCTTTTGCGGATTGATTTTCGAGAGCCTCTCGGTGGTCCTAACATAATCGGGGATTTTCGACGAGAGGGATTGCGGCCGACCCTTTGGGTGCCAGTGGTGTGTGATGTGCTCGAGGCTGTGTTTTCACCCGGTTGTCGTTCTTTTTTTTTCGAAAACAAAAAACAGTTGTAGGATACAAGATAGTCTTATGGGCTGATCCTCTTTTCTCCTTACAAAAACTTCTGGATAATAAATATGTAAAAACTTTTTATCCCTTAACTTTTTATCTAATAGCTAAAACGTCGCTGGCTTATCGTCACTTCATTATCGGAATAGCTGTGCACTCTCGAACGTCAAAATTGCCTCGTTTTCGTTATATAACAGCTGCGTACACCACTGCTGGGCTGGTGTGTCTATCAGCGATCGGATAATAACGCTGTTCGCAATTTTAAAAAAGAAACCTACTACTGGGTATAATTTGGGGAAAAAATATTCTCTCTCTCTCTCTCTCTCTCTATCCTGAATTTCAGTTGCTTCATAGTTGTGACAACTGCCATAAGTGTATGCCGAACTCTGTAATTACGCGAGCGGCAAAAAAGAGAGAGGCTACTCTGTATATCCGAAAGGACATCAAAATAAGGAAAATCCCCTCATCTACTAAAATTACGTCGAATATCTTGCTCGCATAGTATGTATTATTATAGGCGCTCATCCTCTCTTGTTGATGCTCAATTTTCTCCCCTCGTGACACAGCTCACTCGCGCCTATATAATTTCGTGCCTCTTCATTGTCGCTCTCGATGTGCGGCTTTTTCTCACTCCGCGTCGTCGTTACGTGTGTTATATACTCAGCTGATACGACGTCAGTTTCATTAAAAAAATAGTATACAATTGTTTACGTATTATCATAGAATAGCAAAGAAGCTTCTTACGACAAAGGCGCGCACCGCTCATTTCGGCAAAGATCGATGAAGCCTCATTAGGACCATCCGACGACAGCAAAACTCTCCTCCGCAGCCGCACATTAAGCGACAGCAGCAGCGGCAGCAGACTTTTGCTCGCGAAAAAACACGTGTGCAGAGAGCGCACACAAACCTCTCTCTCCAGTCCAGGTGTAGGCGCGTGGCCGACAGGTGGTGAGCAGCCAAGCCCCGAAGGCAGAGCCAAAACTCTAGACACGATCCGTCTCTCCTCGTCCTTTTGGGATCGGATCTAATTTATCTCGCCGAGCAAGAGAGAGAGAGAGAGAAGAAAGAGCCTGCGGCAACGGAGGCCCCTTCTGTGGTGCGCTGCAGCAGCTCCTGCGCTTGCAGTGGCGAGGCGGACCGCAGATAAATTCGCCTGCGCGCTTCTTCTTCTTCTTCTTCTTTATTGAGCCGTGCCGCCACTGCTGCTGCTGCTGCTGCTCTCGCAATTTTCGATGTGCAAATCTCTCTGCTGAGGATCGAATCGACGAGATGATGATGATGATGATGATGATGATGCTGATTGGTGGTACACGTCTGCGTTCGCTCTTTTTCCGCGCGACTGCGCACTTTTTTCTAACAAACTATCTTGCAGCGATCGATGCACAAGTATATTATAATGGATCTATATACAGACGATATTAGTGTGACGAAAGCGACGGTGTAATTTCATTTCATACATTTATATAACGCATATATAGCCGTGGAAATTCGTTCGCAAGAACAAAAGAGTGTATAAGCGCTCTAGACGCGCGCATATGTATAGTAGTAGAGGATAATGACCGGGTGTAATAGCAAGAGCAGGAGAGAGCATTGTCTGGACCGGCGAATCCTTTACAGGTGCTGAAAACGGACACTCGACGCGCCCCGTGTAGGATCATCTCTGCCACACGGCGTTATATGCATGCGAGAGAGAGAGAGAGGGGACCATTGTGCGCTCGATATTCCGAAGATGCAGGCACGCGCGGCGGCGGCGGCGCACAGGACCTATATGTATATATGTATTATGAGCCCTGTAATTTTGGCAGCAGCAGCAGCAGCTCTTGCGTAGACAATGAGAGTAGGTATAGCAGCTTAGAGAGGGCATATGGTTGCACGTCGTATATATAGTGTGCCGATGAGATGACGGCAAATATAAGTGGATCATTTGCACCTTCTGGATGCATTATACTATTGCAGTCGAGACGCTGTGGAAGGATTGGTTATTTTGCCTTTTTTGCTTCGATCGATTTCTGCTACTCGTTTGCATGTATATTTATATACAATATAATATTTATACTCAAAAACCTTGATACACGGTGGACAAAAATTTTGAAAAATTTATGTATATAAACAGGTGCACGCTTCCACACATTCCTTCGAGAGCCCAGAACGAAAATTGGCATAAATAGCTCTTTTCTCGCGCTGACGATGTGCGGTTGCGATGAAAAAGTCGCCGCCGCTTCCATCATCCCGGTTTTTGCGCCGTTTCGACGTAGAAGATTGCTGCGGCCGGTATATAGACGTATATTGCAATGTATACGATTGGCGCAAAAAGCCGCTCATATATATTCGATTTTCGTTTTTGGATATAAGTAATATTGTTCCAGCTGAGCGAGCTCTTTGATGATGATTGATGAAAATTCCTTCGTTCAAGGTTATACCATCATATACTGTAATTTCACTGATATTTAACATTGTTTTATTATACTCGCTCTCTCTTTCTCAAGTTTCTCACGTTAGAAACGAGAGAGCCAGTGTATGTCCAAAATCATCGCGTCATCGAGAAAGGCCACGCGGGTATATCCGTATAAAGCAAGAACAGGTGCATTCGCGGAAACGTTCAATAGAACCGCCTCTCTGCTCGGCTATATAAAAGAGGCGAAAAATCGCGCATAGTTACACCCTTTTGTGTGTATGTGTCTGTGTGTGTGTGTGTGTGTGTGTGTGTCTATATATCTATACACACATATACACTTCAGTCAGGTTACTTATCCTTGTTTCCCACGGGAGCTGCAGCGAACGGCGCGCGTTATTCGCTCGACTGCTCTTCGTGTGGATTAAGCCGCAAGTAATTAACGTCGCCGGCGTGAAGAGCGCGCGTTACGACGGCGACAATGCACGCTCTTCCACGCCTTCGATTCCACGGCCTCGTCGTTTTATTCGCCCTCAAGTATATAGTCTATATATGTATATATATACTCTTCGGTTACCGGCGAATTGCTTCCTCTCTTGGGTGTGCAGGTTATGTATATATAGATATACAAACGCGAGCTTTTCAGTTTTTTGGATTCGCTTGGGATGATCTTGCGCGAAGAGTTTCGTTATTGTATTGTTGCTGAAGTGCGGTTTTGTTGAAAATCCGCTTGATATTGCGCTTCTTTGTATATTTCGCCGCGAGGGAGAGGAGAGAAAAAAAATATGTGTCGAAAGGATGAGGAATGTCTTCTCGGAGTAAAAACTAGATGGGATTTTCGCAAAAGCTTGTAATGTATAACGTGAAAAAGAAACGTAAAAATTTGTTTTTTGTTCGCGTTAGAATACAAGGTGGTATAACAGATGAGCGTCTTTCAGCGCTCGTATTATGATGTGTACATATATAATAAAAGCGAAACCATATGGCAGTTTTGAAGAGTCCTTAAAAAAATTCGACGTTCGTTTTTTCGAAAGATCACGTTACCCATTTCGATCTTCCGTAAATTACCAGCGTCAAGGGAATCCATCGCGTCATTAACGAGTATACAAGCGTCCGACACGCGCGCGTACTCACAGCCTCTCGACTTTTCCTCGATAGAAAACAACAGATGATCCTCGCGGACTTTCACCGGATTTTGTCGAAAACGATGAATACACGAAGAGGAAGAAAAAGTGTACTATCATTTTCTCAAAGTGGGATATAGGTGTGTATATAGACAGCGCGGCATACGGCAACGGCATCCTTTTGAGACTTAATGATCGTATAGGTCTCGTCACACCTTGCTGGTGGCGATATACTTATATTCGGGAGTCTGGGCTGATGCGCTTATAACGGCGAGCGGTAGGTCTCGGGAGAAAGGAGGGAAAAAATTCGCTGCATCACCAGCCGCGTCAGTCTGCTGTTGCTTCTTTTTTTCTTTCTTTCAGTATATAATATATTGGTATAGTTGCTCGGAGGTCCTACAAAAATAAAATAGCTCGCGAAGCAGAGATCGAGAGAGAGAGAGAGAGAGAGAGAGAGAGAGAAAAAAAGTGTCAAGAGCACGAAGAGGTTGTTGTTGTTTTGACGTCACTCTCTCTCTCTCTGAGAGCTAAAATCTAGACTTCGAAGCCAGATTACATTTCGGCGGATAAAGCCCGCAGACGCATCCAGACGAGAGGCATAAATATCCAAAAGCGATTGGATTTTCAATGGTCTAGGGTGTAAAACCTCGCGTATATAGGCAGCGCATCACAGGAGCGCGACACACACACACACACACAGAGAGAATACAAAGAGGAGCTTGATGACGAAACACGCGCGTCTGCGCAAGCTCGCGCGCGCCCTGTTTAGGCAACGTTAATTGCCAATTAGCCGGGACGCGAAACTTGCAAGCTCGAAAATTCCACGTGTGTGTAACCCGGTGCTGCTGCTGCTGCTGCACCGCAAAGCTCGAGGCGCGTCGGCAAACGAGCTCGATGAAGCGACGCCCGCGTCGACATGCTCTGGCTCTCTGTGCTCTCGTTGTCGTGGAGTTTGCCTGATGTGTGGTTATATACGTCTACACCCGAAAGCTTTTTTTTACTCTCTCGTTGGTTGGATTAAATATTTATTCTCCGTGCGTGTATTACTCTACTCGTATATATCTGATTCACCGAATATACACATCGATCCGTTCCAGAGAGTACGTTGACACCCTCTTCTGAATCACACGCGCTCTCGTATCCGTCGAATCCCTATATATAGCCAGACAAAAGAATAAAGACTACTATTTATATACACACACAACCCTGCGAGCACACTTTTCGGAAGACGCGCGCACTCGGTGCGTCACCACTGCGATTTCCATATACTCGCCTATACACAGGGGGGAACAATGTATAATCACACCACAC
Source organism: Cecidostiba semifascia (assembly GCA_900474235.1). Taxonomy (NCBI): domain Eukaryota; kingdom Metazoa; phylum Arthropoda; class Insecta; order Hymenoptera; family Pteromalidae; genus Cecidostiba; species Cecidostiba semifascia. The sequence continues at coordinate 12,562 of UCQR01026928.1, read as the reverse complement.
AGTCTTGGGGAAAAAAAGTCCAAGCACGTCCGAAGCATAAAAAAAAAGAAGGAACTTGAGACACCTCGTCGTTATAATACTGAATCTCCCTTAGAACTATAAGAAACGTTGGCACACGACTACATATACCTATACTATACTCATTCGGCATCACCTCAAAGACAACGAAGCTTCAAGCATATGCATTATATGCCTCTCTCTCTCTCTCTCTCTCTCTCTCTTACTCACTCTCCCAATAAACCATTGTCGGAGTCGAGCGCGCTGCACGCGATCACTGCACACGCCCATCATAGAATTCGTCCGTATAGCAGCAGCAGCAGTAGAACTTGGGCCTCGTGGAATTATTGTTCCGACACGCTGCTCTCTCTCGAGCAAACATCATCGGCAGAGAGTCGCGTCGGATGACGATGGGACAAAAGGCTCTCTCCCTCACTCGCATCATCCGGTTTCGCGCTGCTTTGATATCGCGACTACGCCATACGTGCGCATTATATACGTGAAAAGGGAGAATAGCGTAGAGCTTGGATATATATGTGCAGTGGAGTCGTCTCTCTCTGGCTGACATCGTCTCGCAGAGAAAAGCACGAGAGGATCTAGTGATATGCTATAGCATATACGTATATATAGTAAGTACATCAGGGAGAAAATGAAGGAAGCTGAGCGATTGATATGTGCAGCGCGTGTAACTCGATGGCTTAATGCCGGCGCTGCTGCTGCTGCGCGAAGGGTATAATATAGAGCTGAAGGATATCCGGTGAGCGAGTATAGCGAGAGCCATATTCAGCTGCTGGAATTACATTTTGGTAATGGATATTTTGATATTGATTAAAGGGGATTGTCGAGAGAGTGGGAGAGAGAGAGAGAGAGAGAGAGAGAGAGAGAGTGGGTGAGAGATAAGCAGATTAACGCCGCCGACCGCAACGACGCTCTTGGAAGCTCTTGCACGCGCGTTAGTTATATTTCTGATAAATGATAATGTTATACAAATATTCCAAAATTTCGCTTGCCGTATATACGTATAATAAAGAAACCAACCCCCCAATGACGAAGTCATCGACACACGGTATTCTCGCTGACGAGATCATCAGTCCTACATACGTGTTCCTCTCTCGCCGGTCGAACATTGTTGCAGCAGCAGTAGCAGCGGCAGCATTAGCGCAGCTTGGCATTACCTCTCTCTCTCTCTCTCTCTCTCTCTCTCTCTCTCTCGCTGCACTTTGACAGAGAGGCGCTGCAGAGAGCGAGAACCTATATATACCAACATGAATACCTCTCGCGCGCGCGCGCGCGTGCATCAGCGTTGAGCTTGTACCGAGGCTCGGACAATAATGGCCATTGTGTTCGGCTAGAGGCTTGTTAACGTGTGGAACGCGAGAGCGACTCTGCGCGTTTCTATCCCTCTCTCATGTCGATTTCCATCGGCCGCCGCCTCGATCGTCGGCTGCAGCTATGATTTAATCGCCGAGCGAGCATCAGCTCTCTTAGCCTCGTCTGCATGAATGCCGGAAATCGGCTGCTGCTGTTGCCGTCTGATCTGCATCGTCGTTGGAGGCTGATGCCTGCCCTCGTTTTCGAGGCAGATGTGCGTGTATGTGTATGTATTTGAGAGCGGATGCATCGTATATATGTGGAGGGATTTTTGGAATTGATTATGATTCGGAATTTTGAAGGGAATTTACGATGTGGGATTATCGAGACGATTGTTATTGGCTTGATAAGAAGTTTTATTCTGGGGATACTCTGAGAGCTAATCGCGTGGATATACTTTTTTCTCGTGCGGTGTATCGGGAAGCGCTGATATGTATTATCTCGGGTTACAAGTGATGTCAAAGGTTATCGATTAAAAAATAATTAGTCACTTTGGTGATGACTTGCTTCTATACACTGTCGAGTTCAAGAGCTTACTATACAACTTTGGAGGAGTACGGCAGTTTTGTTTCGCAGATAAAAGCTTGTTCCACGGTGCATTTAGAACTACGAAGATATCCGTCGCTATCGATTGTTCCACACTTTGGTCCAGTCGACGACTGCGGAACACCTTGTTGTTTCCAATGAATGTAGTCGTTGTTATTACCAAGAGGTTTGAAGAATACGTCTATCCAACCATTTGCGCAGTAGTCGTGGTATCCAACGTAGGCGACGGATTTTTCATCTGGTACGACTGGCAGTTTCTCTTTGACTAGCTTCGATATCACCTAAAGGTCAAAGCGTGAAATTACAAGTCGAACAACTGGTGCTATAAATGTACCATTATTTTTATTCATATAAAATATTTCTCGATTCAGAACGCGACGACACCTATATTCATTATAGGTTTTCGATTTTCAATTTTCAAACCGATATTCGTACTGTATATTACGACAGAAGTTCAATATTTCAAGAAAATCTCGAGACCGAGTTTGACACAAACGATCGACGCAATGTGCGACTCGAATGAAAATAAGAATAAATACATCCGTGATGTATATACTTACTACTACTTCGGCAGAAGAATCAATAATAGCCAGATGAGCATCTTCCATGCGACAGCGTTGCATAGCGTCGTACCAGGATAATTTTCTGTTGTACAACTTGTGATATCCGACTTCTGATGTATACTGATAGCCTCTTCCAATCAGAAGCTCGTGAAGCGATTTCACGTCGTTCTGTCTTGTTTCGTTAAGAACCTTGGCGATTCGATCTTTCGTCGACTCCATTCGGGTTATAATTCTATCGAAACTCGAGAGAAATTCATGTCGCTCAGTCGTAGTGCCAACGTTGTCGTCGACCACCTCCTTCGCTTGGACTATCGAAACGAGAGCCCCGAAACACACCAGAGCGACTACGCAGTAACGCTTCGTAGGTATCAACATGTTGTCGTCGCAAAGAACACTTTGTAACTAGTCGTTGTCAAGGCTCTCTCGGTGTATTTTTATAAGCGAGTGAAAGGTCAAAGTTTACAGAATACATATATACCATAGTCGTTAGTTTATTATCGAGTCTTAGTCACACACTTATTTACCAGCGTAATTTGCCGCTGCTTATATACATTAGCACAAAGAGAAAACGAATCATCGTCGTCACCATAATACTATTTTATCGTAAACGAAGAAAATCTCAGCGTTGATTTTTGGGCGTCAGTAGTAGGTAGGAAAGGAAGTGTGACGGGAGCATAATTCAGGAAGAATATTACGCAAAAGCTCTAGCTCTGCCTCTCATCCCTCTCTTATAAAATATCGGTTCAATTTATTCTACTAGGCAGCTCGGCATTCCAGGAATTTCGCAAAAGTAGGATCGTTCAACATGGCAAGGAATCCCAAGCAATTTGCCATCCTCGAACAACACCCCGCAGTTTGCCTCGGAAATTTTCGGCGGTCCTACACTCCATCGATTATAGCCCGTCTCGGTGAGGGGATCGCCAAATACAGTCACCCATTCATCTTCTTTAAATTGATTATGGATGCCGATGTAAGCGCTAAACTGGTAATTTTCAAGCAGCAAGCTTCTTAGTGCCTGTAATAAGAGAGAAAATCTTTTTTCAGCCCGAGAGAGACCGCGCGCGCGCACTGCAATTTTGATGGCAAATTAAAATGACGTGATAAATCACAAGCTCGTTTTTCACGATGCCAGAGATGCAATCTTTATATACTTTTTTTTTCATTTCAATTGGGACTTTATACACATACCTTAGCCTCGTTCGGAGAATTCAGAACGGCAAGGTGAGCGTCATCCCGACGACAGGCTTTTCGCGCTTCGTTCCAGGTAAGGTTGGCCAGGTAAAGTTTGTGCCATCCGATTCCACTGGTGCAGCTGTAGCCGCGCTTCCTCAGTTCTTCGGGTCTGTTACGACTGAGGCCGTAACGCGTCGCGTTATCGCGTAGACTACCGATCAATCTGTCGTTGATGCTGTTGACGCTTTGTAAAAGCGACGAGACCTTTTCCAATTCGGACAGAACTTTCTTGAGATCGTCGGCCTCCGAAATTTGATCTGCCGATGATGTCACGAGGATGAAGCAGGTTAAGTATATTGCAATGTGGTTACACGGAAGAATCATGATGTTCGATATAAATGTGTATATCGAATTATACTAGCTCTTTATCCAGTAGCCGAGAAATGACTGATCAATTAGGTCGATGCTATTAGAGTCGTGATGAGAAATTATCGGGTAGAGTGAGCTCTATCAACTGATCTGCAGATGTTGCTTTGCGTATATATATACGTATATGCGAACTCGTTTCGTTACACGATACGTCACTTTGTGTACGTTCACGCTTTGACACGAATTGCTATCTCGCTAATAGCTTTGATTTTTTTTAGCCGGAAATTGGAAATAGTAGACGTGATTATAGAAGCGGATTTGCGAATTACACGTATACACTAGCGTATACGATACATAATAATGATGTTGATAATAATAATCATATAGTCCAGGTTCGAAAATAACGTAAATTTGAATATTCCGCTGCAGTAATTGTTGAGTAATATGCATTATTATATATGTGTGACAGCGTATTTTCAAATGGACATCCCGAGACACGCGCGCGCACACATGTCGCTTTATATACAACTGGATTTAATGGACGAGCAATTTGAGCCAGTTCCCGAGAACGTTAATTGAAAGTTTAATTTTCACATGGCCATTAACTCTGTGCTAAAAGACAAACAATGTCACGCGGAAATCAATATAAATTGATTATACGGCTACTGCTCTATATCGTTTTTGTGCGGATTTGATACATTGGCCCGCCGAACAAATTGTAATATTCCCGTGAAATTTTTCAATACAAAAAAAGTAATTTGTGATAAATTTTTCATTCTCGACTCTTTACAAATTGATGCTACTTGTATGCGAATAACGCAGTTTCAATATTATATTTACGCGCTTCCAATGTGCGAATTGAGAGCTCTTACAAAAGACATACAATGATTTTATTTCCGTTCAATAAAACGAAATATATATGAACTTTGTACACGGCGTGTGACACATATTCGATGCGTTACATTAAACGCTGCTTTCAAACGTTCATATTAAGAGGACGCATAAAAATATGAAAATTCCCCAAAAAATTGACAAAAAACTCGACAGCATCATCATCATCGGCGTATATACCATATGCGTACGCATAGCCGATGTCAGCTGCAAGTATATACAAGCGCATTCCTCTTGACCAGTCTACTATATGCCCGCGACGATTACACATAATAGACGTCGCTGTAGGCATCTCTCGGTGTATTTCATATATCAACGAATTATTCCGGCGCGAAGTCGCGTGAATGTATGTGCGAAAAGGAAAGAGGCGAATTTAGTTTCTTTCACCGCGAGAGTTGAATGAGCCGATGCGAACGGAAGCTATACTTTTGCTACATTGTCTGTAAAATGCGCAGATGGGAAACGATGCGTGTGCTACTTAAAAACGGCTGATCGTCGAGAGAGTAGCAGAGGGATTTTTGCATACTATGCTCGAAGTTAATTTTTGAAAAATGTGACACGGAGCAGTTGATCGATCTCGACTATAAATAATGTTTAATTATTGGATCATCGTAATAAATCATAAGATACGAGTTAACCGTACTCATTATCAAATAGCTAGATATTACAATTTGAAAT
>UCQR01026907.1:23050-34899 GCA_900474235.1 Cecidostiba semifascia | reverse complement strand
TTCTTACTTGGCTGCGTTGCAGGAGGTGTTGGTTGGCAAGAACTGAATGGATCACCAGTAAAACTCGGTGGACAAGAACAAATGGGCGTATGATTTATGCAACTACATACAGCACCAATGCCGCATGAACCTGGACATGGGTCCCGGCACTTTTCGTTCATGCAAGCTTGATTACTTGGACAATCAGAATTTATGCTACATTCAGGTCGACAAGCAGGTGGACTGCCTACGTAATTGGCCGAGCAAGAGCAAGATGCCAAGTTGCCAACCCTACGACATTCTGCGTATGGTCCACAAGGAGATGGAACACAAGGATCTACTACTTCAACAATATGTTCTGAAAAAATAGGTTACGGTATTTTTAAGACAATGACGATCAAAACTAAATGATCTTTCAATAAGAATTTTTTTCAAATACATAAAAGCTATTTTCGTTCCAATATTAAAAATGATCTTACTGTCCATAACGAAGCATCTACTGAACGGATCACCAGTATGACCGGGATTGCACGAACAGATAGGACTGTGGTTAATAACTCTACAGATGGTATTGAGTCCACAAGGACCAGGACAAGGATTGACGCACTTCTGATTGATGCATGCCCTGTTCGAAGGACACTCTGAACTCAAGATGCACTCCGGTCTACAGCTGGGTGGAGTTCCTATGTAACTGGCTTGACACGAACAGACAGCCTGTCCATTAATAACACGACAGTTGGAATTTGGCCCACAAGTTGAAGGATTGCAAGGGTCGATCGGTCTGTCGTTAACTGAAATATTTCATTACGTATGGCTGAAATTCCGTCCTTGAGGTATCATGGTTAAACGTTGTACATTTATTAAATATTGATTTGCTTGAAAAATAAATCATTAACGTTGCATTTACCTTTGTAGTTTGATTAATTATTCCTTATTCCATTAAAGCACTGATTAAATATTTGGCACTCGAATTTTAAGCAATTACATGTAGTTTTGCGAAAACTATGTTGCAAAACTATTTGGCGTATTAATATATTAATTGCTTGTAAAATACGTGTTTTATATTAAAATTATGGTAAGTTTCTTTGGGTGTTAGACATTTATTTGGATTTTTTTTCATTCACTTCTTTGGTTATTAATAATTTGTAGTGCGATTCATGAACTCAAAGCCAATCATGCTCAACGATCGTTGCGCACAGAAAATCAAGCGCAACACGACAATTTCAAAGCACAATACAGCGTAATGTTGAAATTTTCCGTACTAACAATGAATTGGCACACACGGCATTGCAGTTCATGAATTAAAATCACAGTAAATTGGAATTAGTCTAGAGTCTGTTATTGATTTGGGTGCAGTCTATGTAAGCTAACTTTGGTAGCAATATATTATATAATTCAGTCTTGTGGTGCTAAAAACTGTTGTGTTAAGTATAATTATATAAATTAATAAATGCGAGGCGATGGGTGAACATTAAGATGCGTTATATCATTGTGGGTGTTTCGTGACGACGACTTGAAGTCTGATGGCAAGCGTATACTGGGATATGAAGGAATCTTATGTGTTATATACGCTCTGCGACGCTAAACGATCGAATGTCGACAAGCTTATTTTGGTGAGTGTGGGCAGTAATAAAAAAAAATCAAATTATGGGTTATTCATGGTCAAACGATCAAAAGCTTGGGCGTAAAATCAGTGTTATGCGTGATTTTATCTGCTGCGAGTATAGGCGCCGACTGATGTATACATATATACAACATACATGTATATAATATATTGTTATTAATTAATGATGCGAGAGATATAATCGTGCTTGCGTTGTGTTTTGTCCAGGCATCAGAGATGGGCTAATGGTCAACTTACTGTTCGGGGCCTGGTAGGGGCGACAATATCTGAAGGGATCTCCGGTAAATCCGGACGGGCAAGAGCAACTGGGCAAGTGATTAATCACTTGGCAATCGGCGTTTTGACCGCAGGTTCCGGGACAGGGGTTCTGGCATTTCATGCGTATACAGGCCAGATTGGAGAGGCAATCGGAACTGAGGGTACACTCGGGACGGCATCCTTCGTATGGGTTTCCGAAATAGTCCGGCAGGCACTGGCAAGAACCCACGCCGTTCTGCTCTTTGCAAACGGCATTCGTTCCGCAGGGGGATGGCGTACAGGGGCTAAGTACCTCGACTGGGTACTCGCTCGGAGCTAGAAAGGTCGTAAGAGAGTTCGTAAAGTAAACGTCTTGTTTGAGCTTACATATGCTAAAATTATAAATCATATTATGTATATGTATAATATATATTATATGTGCAGTCATTCGTACAAACAAGCTGGATAACATATGTGTAAGTATAGCGTGACATAGCACTCATCATCACAAAGTGAATATTCACAGCGATTAATAACAACGACAACGAAGTTGGTCTGAAAGTTATACAAAAAAAAAAAATAAAGGTTTCTCAGGTATCTTACGTGGACTATAAATGCACATGGTGAATGGATCACCAGTGTGGCCCTCGAGGCAGACACACATGGGCGTGTGACTGACCACGTGGCAGTTGGCGTTGAGACCGCAAGATCCAACGCACGGATCCGCGCACTTGTTTCTTATACAAGCCTGGTGAGTCGGGCACTCGACATTGTTAATGCACTCTGGTCTACAGTTCGGCGGTTCGCCCACGTAATCCGGCAGACAGGCGCAAGCTGGATTGCCGTTGACAGCCGTTTGCATTTGGGCGTTGGGACCACACGAGGGTCGCTCGGCTGGTTCGTAATCGTTTGCTGATAAATTTATTTATACAATTGTTATTTATTTCTTTATTCGTTTGTCTTTCTTTCTTTATAGTGCGTATTTTCTTACGTTTAAAGTCAGGTCGACACTGAGTGAACGGACTGCCGACGAAGTTGATGGGACAAGTGCAAATGGGATTGTGATTGATGACGCGACACTCGGCTCTCACGCCGCAAGCTCCAAGACAGGGATCTATGCACTTCTGATTGCTGCAAGCTTCGTCCTTCGAACAATCCGAGTTAACAACGCACTCGGGCCGACATGTCGGTGGACTACCGAGATAGCCTTGGACGCAAGCACATACTGGTTGGCCATTTATCACTTGACACTGACTGTTAGGCCCGCAAGGAGATGGCGCGCATGGATTTACGTTCACCTCGATATCTAATTTCAATGGTAGACGAGTGTTTAGTTTATTTGCGTTATACGCGGCAAGGTGACTGTGGTACGGTAGTGAAAATTGGCAAAGTGTGGGACAACTTTTGTCGTTGATTCGTTTAATATAACTAATAACCTTCTCTCTAACACTTTGCAAATCTCATCACCGCATCCGTAATCACGAGAATCGCGACTATTTAAATAATATACCTGTTAGAATAACGCAATTGATAAACGCGTTTCCGGTCATGCCCTGGGGACAGCTGCACATGATAACGTGATTGTAAGTGTTGCAAACAGCCGTAGCTGCACAAGCTCCCACACAGGGATCGACGCACTTTTGGTTCTGACAGGCTTTGTTCGACGGACAGTCGGTGTTCAAGACACATTCCGGACGACACTGATAGTACGGATCGCCCTGATAACCGGCGAGACAGGTGCACCTGCCGTTATCGCATCTGGCGTTCGATCCACATGGATTTGGTTGACACGGATCGTCGTGTACGATCGGCGCGGTGGCTATTGTGGAAACGTTTTTGATTATTTTTAATATACGCGAAAGTGTTTCATCGATTTGTTTAGTACATGTATCATTAGTCTCCGCTCGTTTATGCGTTAGTTTTTTAATTGATTAATTTTCGAATAATTTTCATCACTTCAGTTAATTTCGATTCTTCAAAACAAAAAAAAAAGCTGTAGAGAGTTAAGCCATTGAATCGAAGTCCACACGATATTCTCCTTACTTATAGGCTCCTGACGACAGTTGGTGAAAGGATCTCCGGTGAATCCAGGAGGACAGGTGCAGACGGGCACGTGATTGTGCACGCTGCAGAGGGCTGAGAAGCCACAAGATCCGGCACAAGGATCGCGACAGCGATCGTTGTTGCAAGCAAGGTGCATGGGACAGTCCGAGTTGACGGTGCACTCGGGTCGACAGTACGGCGGTGTACCCTGACAATGAGGTAGACAAGCACACGAGGCCGAACCACCGTTATTGTTACAATTTGAGTAGAGTCCACAGGGGGAAGGCAGGCAGGGGTTGTCTTGTACAACCGGCTTTGTGATTGGGTAGTAATCGTTGCCGACTGTGGAATCGTGAAAATGATTTTGAATTTAAGAGATGGTTCGTGAGATCGAAGAGAGATCGTTTTAATAATCAGCTGATGGGAAGTATTAGAAAGTTTTTGCTTCGAAGTAATAGTAAATGAAGAAGAATAGATAAGTTAAGAAAGTGTATAATATAATAACGGAAAATTCATTATTCGACAGTATCGGAATATAAGCACTGGAAATATTATTGGATTAAAAAGAGGAAGAAGAAGCGAGTCTCGATGACTTCAGAATCTTACTTGGATTGGGATTACACCTGGTGAACGGATCACCAGTGAGTCCTGGATTACAGACGCAAATAGGACTGTGATTGACGGCCTTGCACTGAGCATTCTGACCACAGATGCCTGGACAAGGTGAAAGACACTTCTGGTTGATGCAGGCCAAGTGCGGAGCACATTCGTCGTTGACCGTACACTCGGCACGGCAGTTCGGAGGACTTCCGATGCAAGTGCTCAGACAGGAACAGACCGCTTGGTCGTTCACTACCCGGCACTGACTGCACGGGCCACAAGGCGACGGATTACAGTGGTTCTTCGGTACTGAAGATGTTTGAAATATTGGATTTATTATTTGGATGGTGTTGTACGACTTTTGTGTGAATAAAGTAATTTTGAGAAAAATATTGACTAAACATTATTACGGCTGTGTATGCGACATGGCTGGTGTACTCTGCGTACGCATGCCATGGCTGACACGTGCATTACTCGTACTACTTGTATTTATCGTATGTATACATAAATCATTATTGAAATATAATAAGAAAAAATAAATAAATTCTTGTAAAATCAAAATAAAGTTAAGATTGTAATTCATAAAGTAAAGAAAAATCAAAGTAACGAATCGACTAAAAAATTAATAAAATTGTTTAGTGTATCAACGAATCAACCGGACAAAGTTCCACATTCTTACATTTGACAGGCTGCGTGCAAATTCTGAACGCATCGCCAGTAAAGCCAGGAAGGCATGAACAAGTGGGTACGTGATTGACAGGATGGCATTGGGCATTGAAACCGCAGACCCCTGGACAGGGATCAACGCATTTGGAATTGACGCAGGCCAGTGTGGAGAGACAGTCGGAGTTACTGGTGCATTCGGGTCTACAGGCCACGTACGGGTCACCCTGGTAGTCGGGCAGACACGTACATGAGCCAGCTCCGTTCTGTTCACGGCAAACTGCGTTCGAGCCACAGGGCGAAGGTACACATGGATTCCTATTGTCCACTGGGTAATCTTCGACTGGAAGTAAATGTTGGTTTTTGTTTTCATTGGTGTGCTTGTTTTTTTTTTTTCCTTAGCTGGAGCACTGCTTTTTATCAGGAATTAGCGATGTTATTGATGAGTCTTTGGTAAGTGGTTTTAATTTTTGAGTATATCGATCGGAAGAATTTCTGTTGTTAATTTTATTTTAGTTGTTAAACGGAAATGAATTTTTTTTTTTTATGTTGTATAGAAAATTTAATTGATTGGCTATTTGGTTTGAAAGGCGTTCGATATTTTAATATTTTAGACGTGAAGCATTTGCGAGCAGATTTTAATATTGGCATAATCGCAGACTGTAGACGAGAGTGCATTTGTTGAATACTGAGTTCCATTAACTCACCAGGCGTATTATCAAGTGTTCGCTTTCAATTAGGCGCATTTTTTCTTAATTAGTTCGCATAGAGTTAATTTATCTTAAAATTATATTATAAGCAAAAATTTTGTTAAAATAAAAAAAATGTTAAAAAAAAAAAAATTAATTTAGTTAATCAGAAACGGCTCATAGATGGTAATTTGATTGATCTTTGGGTTACATCAGTCAATGTTCAGAACACAGTTTGTGTTTAAACAATTTAAAGCTAAAATAGGAATGTTAAAAAAAAGTAAAATATCGCAGAAATCGTTTTCAGGAATCGTAATCCCTGAAAATACTGTTACACAGACGCAGAAGGGGGTTATGAAATTGCTGATAGTAAAAAAATTGTCGTAGATCAGCCACCATTCGCTAAATAAGTAAATCCATGTCAATTCAGGGCGAGGCAAGGGCGGGTGAATGGCTAAATTCGCAAGTATATTGGCAAGATTCTTATCGTGCTAATTAAGTACAGCATAATATAATTGTAGCATATTTTCAGCATAGCGCGGCTCTTTGCAGCGCTTATATCGCATAAATATAGTAAAAAAAAATGAAAAGTACATCCTGTACACCACAACAGGCGATAGAGTAGAATCTCAGCAACAGTATAATAGGAAAGTAACGGACAGTTGACAGTTGACATTTGGTACTTACCTGCCTCACGCTCAGGCATGCAAGGAGAAGAACGAAAGAGAAAATGGAAGACAACAATAACAACAACAACAACAACCATGCATCACAGATAACGTGAAAACCAAAACGACAGTAACAAAAAACAGCTGATCGAGCAGCGTACTCACCTTTGCCGGCAGGTTGACACAGAGAGAATGGATCTCCCTTGAAGTTCTCGTTGCAGGAACATACTGCGTTGTGATTAACTACACTGCACTGGGCATTCACGCCACAGATTCCGTCGCACGGGTTTCGGCAGCGCTGCTGCATACACGCAAGGTGTGGCGGACACTCGGGGTTAATCGTGCACTCGGGTCTGCAGTTGGGTGGTACACCGATGTAGTTCTGCAGGCAGGAACAGGCGAACGTGTCGCCGCGCACCTGGCACTCGGCGTTAGGGCCGCAGGGCGACGGCGAGCACAGGTTCTGTGGTTTCGGCGGTTCCACTGAAATTTATATGTCTATTTAGTATTGCAGCGCAAAGATTGGGGTGGACTTAAATACTTCATTTTGTGGAGATATCGTACAATGAAATGCATTTTATCACATAGGTTTTCGAATGAATTATTAGTTTTGACTATTCTAGGTATTTCAGTCATTTTACACACAGTTTATGAACTTCACAGTGTTAACGTCGTTCGATGGGCTTGTTTGATTTGAATTATTCTGAGTGACTAATTATTATGTAGTCTGACAATTAAAATGTGAATGCACTTTGTTAAAGTAACCACACAAGATTCAAATACCAACCATTTGAAGACAATATATAATTGACACTACTAGAAAGATATTCCCCGTACAGTAGAAGTAGAAGATAAAGATGTGGAGAGCTAGAATCGCAAGAACAAAGCTTACCTGGGATGGGATAACAACTAGTGAATGGATCGCCGGTGTATCTTTCATAACAGCTGCAAATTGGGTTATGATTTATCACTTGACATTTGGCATTCTGACCGCAAGATCCTGGGCAAGGATCCCGACATTTGCTGTTTAGGCAAGCTTGGTCCAGAGGGCATTCTGAGGTAACCACACATTCAGGTCTACAGGCAGGTGGACTACCAGTGAATGATGGCTGACAAGAACAGAGTGCGCGATTTCCTTCGATAACCCTGCAAATACTGTTTGGTCCACATGGAGATGGTGTGCAAGGTAAGTTTGCTGTTGGAACTAGAAAACAATGTTTTTCGTTGTTTTATGAAGTTATAGTTTTCACTGTTAATTTATTATCAAGTGTCGATAAATATTTAAAGATGAAAGTGAACAACAAGCTTACCTCTGTTGACCCGTTTGCACTGCGAAAACGGATTGCCAGTCATCTCGGGCGGGCAGCTGCACATCGGCAAGTGATTGACTACATTGCACCGGGCATTGTTGCCACACGTGCCGATGCAAGGATCTCGGCAACGTTGATTGATACACGATTTTGTACGTGAGCATTCAGAATTCGTGGTACATTCTGGTCGACAAGACGTGTACGGATCTCCAACGTAATTTGGTAAGCATTTGCAGACTCCGTTGTCACATTGGGCATTACCACCACACTGGCACACGTCGTCATTCTTACCAGGAGGTGGCATAACTAAATAAGTAAAACAAAAATTTCTATTAATTATATCCATCATAACGCTTTAGGGGTAAGAAATTAATGTTTTCTTTTTTACATACCTTCGACTGGAGAGCATAGAGTAAACGGATCGCCAGTATAGTCTGGTTGGCAGAGACAAGTTGGAATATGATTCTGTACGTGACAGTCAGCGTTCGTTCCGCACGAACCGATGCACGGATCTCTGCACTTTTCAAAGATACAAGCCTGATTGGAACCACAGTCCGTGTTTACGACGCACTCTGGCCTGCAGTTTGGTGGGGAACCGATGTAGTTGGTCTTGCAGCTGCAAGCTGCCTGGTTACCGATCTTTCGGCACTCTGAGTAAAGTCCACATGGGCTTGGGGAGCATGGGTCTTGACTTGGAGTTGGTGGTGATGTTATTGCTGGAGAAAAAATTAATTTTTGTATTTTACGAAAAGGATTTGATTGATTTATTTGTAAATTCTATTTCGAAGAAGCTTACCTTGCTCTTCGCATCTGGAGAATGGATCACCAGTCGTGCCAGGTGGACAGCTGCAGAGTGGATTGTGATTGATAACTCGGCATTGCGCGCCGATTCCACAGGTTCCAGGACAGGGATCGTTGCATTTGTTTTTGTAGCATGCTCGGTTCTGAGGACACTCTGAGTTGACCAAGCACTCGGGTTTGCAATTCGGTGGCGAGCCAAAGAATTTGTCTTGGCAGGTGCAGACGGCCTGGTCATTGATTTGACGACAGATGCTGTTAGGCCCACAAGGCGATGGACTGCACGGATCGACTCGTGGAGTAGGAGGAGTAACTGCAAAAGATTTTTCAAATTTATTTCGCATTCTTACGAAAAACCATTGATGTTTTGTTTTTTTTCCTAACAAGTTAATATTGATATTTACCCGCTTCAAAGGCACATCCAGTGAATGGATCGCCGACGAATCCTGGCTGGCACGTGCAGGTAGGAATGTGATTGATCACCGAGCACTGTGCGTTGGTTCCGCAAATACCTGGGCAAGGATCAACACACTTGTTCCTAAGACAAGCTTTGTTGGTCTGGCAGTCAGAGCTATGGGTACATTCTGGCTGACATCCTTCGTAAGGATTACCATGGTAGTCGTCAATGCAGGTACAAGAACCAGCGTTATCCTTGCGCTGACATACAGCATTAGAACCGCATGGTGATGGTTCGCACGGGTTGGGTACCGACTCGATGAGAGGCAAGCACTGGATGAAAGGATTGCCGGTATATCCACGAGAACAGGTACAGATAGCCGCGTGATTAATGACAGAGCACTCGGCGTTCTCACCGCAGGAACCGTCACACGGATCCTGACATTTCTCGTTGATGCAGGCCCTGCTGGAATGGCAGTCGGGATTAATGAGACACTCAGGTCTGCAGTTGGGCGGCTGGCCAACATAGTTCTCCAGACAGGAACAGGATGCTTTATCACCAACGGCTTTGCAGATGGAATTCGGTCCACAAGGTGACAGTGAACATGGAGCATTGGGTATCTTCGGTCTTGTTGTCACTGGGATTTCGAAGCAACTCTTGAAAGGATCGCCGGTTTGACCTGGCAAACAACTGCAGATGGGCGAGTGGTTGATGACTTCGCAACGCGCGTTCAGACCGCAGGAGCCGAGACAAGGATCAGTGCACTTGTAATTGACGCAAGATCTGGTGGCCGAGCACTCCGAGCTAACGACGCACTCGGGTCTGCAGGACGGTGGGGTGCCAATGTAGCTGGAGATACAGGAACAGGCGGCGCGTCCATTTGTGTTCTTGCAGACGCTGTTTGGTCCGCAAGGCGATGGATTACAGGGGTCAGCGCTCGGAGGTGGACCTGTAGGCTTCAAGCGGCAGGCTATGAACGGATCACCCATGTAGTCGGGCGGGCAGGAGCAGACTGGAATGTGATTGATCATGTCGCACTGGGCGTTCTGGCCACAAGTACCCGGGCAGGGGTTTCTGCATTTGTTCCTGATGCACATCTTGTCGCGCGGACATTCGGAGCTCAGTATACACTCAGGTCGGCAGGCCTCGAATGGATTTCCCACGTATTCGGGCAGACACTCGCAATCTCCGTTATTACAGACAGCGTTGGGTCCGCAAGGAGATGGGTTGCATGGGTTGGGTGGCGTTGGCGGGCTGCTTGGTACCGGCGAGCATTGTGAGAACGGATCTCCCGTGAATCCTTCGATACACGTGCAGACTGGAATATGGTTGAGAACGTGACACTGAGCGTAGAGACCACAGGATCCACTGCACGGGTCTTGGCACTTGTTCTGCAGACAAGCCTGCTCGCTCTTGCACTCGGAGTTGAGAACACATTCCGGCCGACAGTCGGGTGGAATACCGATGTAGTTCGGAAGGCAAGAACAAGCTGGAGTGCTAGATATAAGCTGGCAGAGCGAGTTTGGTCCACAAGGCGATGGATTGCAGGACGGAGGTCGTTCCGTCGTAATATCGTCTCTTGGCATCTCTAAGCACTGAGAAAACGGATTACCGGTGAAACCTGGCGGGCAGGTACAGATCGGACTGTGATTCTTGACTGTGCATTGAGCTCTTAAACCGCAGGTATTGGGGCATGGGTCGGCACATTTGTTGTTTATGCAGGCGAGACTAGGAGCGCACTCCGCACTGACGCGACATTCCGGTCGGCACTGAGGAGGTTCGCCAATGTAGTTAGGCAGGCATGTACAGACGGGCTGTCCGTTAGTGGACCTACACTTGCTGTTCGGTCCACAGGGTGATGGTAAGCATGGATCGGTTGGTGGCGCAGGTGCTGAAATGATAATTTTCATTAATATTTTCATCTTACTTTATCAATTTACGAGAATGTCTGTTTGAAATTCAATAGTACTTACTTCGACCTTCTTCGCAGGCGTAATACGGATCGCCTGTGAAACCGCCGGGACAGGTACAAGTAGGAATGTGATTCTGTACAGCGCAGATGGCAAGAACGCCGCAAGATCCAGCACAAGGGTCAACGCACTTGAAGCCGGTACAAGCCAGGTGCGAAAGACAGTCGTCGTTAGCCTCGCACTCGCGGCGACAGCCCTGCTGATTGTCGTAGGGATCTCCAAAGAAGTCTGGCAGACAGGCGCAGGCACCAGCACCATTCCTCTCGCGGCACTGGGCGTTGGGTCCGCATGGATTTGGCACACATGGATTTGGCGGAGGCTCTTCAGTTGTCGTGATCAAAGGCAGCGTACACTGGATGCTTGGATCGCCTACGTAACCGTCGGGACAGGTGCAGATGGGTTGGTGGTTGAGCACCGAACAACGGGCCAATTCGCCACAAGCTCCAGGGCATGGATTCTTGCAGCGCTGGTTGATGCAGGCTGCAGTGGTTGGGCACTCGGAGTTTTGCGTGCACTCGGGTCGGCAGTTCGGTGGCCTGCCCATGAAGTTGGCCAGGCACGAGCAGGCGGGCTGTAAGTTGATTTCTCGGCACTGCGAGTTTGGTCCACATGGGTTTGGTACACAAGGGTTGCCTCTGGGTGGAGGAGTTGTTACTTCGACTTTCGAGCAGTATTCGAAGGGATCGCCGCTGTAGCCGTTCGCACAGCTGCAGATCGGATTGTGATTCAAGACCATGCACTTTGTGTTTTGGCCGCAGGTTCCAGGACACGGGTCTGCACACTTGTTCTCGATACAGGCCTTGTTTTGAGGACACTCAGAGCTGCCGGTGCATTCAGGTCGGCAAGTTGGTGGCGTGCCGACGAAGCCAGT
>UCQR01026907.1:12959-23026 GCA_900474235.1 Cecidostiba semifascia | reverse complement strand
CGTTAAGAGTCCTGCAATTGCTATTGGGACCACAGGGCGAGGGATCACAGGCATCTACGATCGGCCTTTCGGTTACCCTACCCTTGGGAACACAGCCTGTTATTGGATCGCCGGTATACTCCGGGAAACAGGAGCAGGACGGTGCATGGTTGATTACACGGCAGCTCGCATTCGGGCCGCAAATATTCTGACATGGGTTGATGCATTTGTTGTTGAGACATGCGAGGGTACGATCACAATCGGAATTGGTGACGCACTCAGGTTTGCAGCCAGTGTATGGATCGCCAAAGTACTCTGGGATGCATGCACAAGAACCAACTCCATTTCGCTCATTGCAGACAGCGTTTGCACCACACGGAGACGGGTTGCAAGGAGTTGGGCGCTCAGTCGTAGTCAGTGTTGTGTAGATCGGTGTGCATTCACGGAATGGGTCACCAGTGTAACCTTCGTCACACATGCAAACTGGGTTGTGTTTGACTACGTTGCACATGGTATTGACACCACAAGAGCCTGGACATGGATCGATACAGCGCTCATTCTGGCAGGCCAAGTTTCCTGGGCATTCTTCGTTGATCAAGCATTCGGGTCGGCAATTCGGTGCTCTGCCGACGAAGTTAGGCAAACACGAGCAAGCCGGAACTCCGTCAACTGCTCGGCATTGCGAGTTAGGTCCGCAGATGGCTGTGGCACATGGATTTTCGTCCGTAGGAGGTAAATATGACGGTGGATTCTTTGCTTCAAACAAAATACAGTTGAATAGTGGATTTCCGGTATAACCATTAGGACAGGTGCAGACTGGGTTGTGATTGATCACTTGGCAGTTGGCACCCGCGCCGCAAGTCTGTACGCAAGGATCTCCACAGCGTTGATTGATGCAAGCCCTGTTCTGTGGGCAATCGGCGCTAACCACACATTCTGGTCTGCAACTTGGCGGAGTTCCAATATAATTCTGCTGGCACGTACAAGCTGCGTGTCCACCAACCTCGCGGCAGTTACTATAGGGCCCACATGGCGAAGGATTGCATGGAATCACAATAGGATCATAAGGTGCTGTGAAATAAATAAATTGTTGTAGAAATTTCACAAAAAAAAAACATATTTCAATGAATAGCTCGTCTAAAAAATAATACTCACTTTGTGCAGGAAAGTGACAAGAATTAAGTGGATCTCCGGTATATCCTGTCAAACAGCTGCAAGTTGCTTGATGATTGAATACTTGACACTCGGCATTAAGTCCACAAGCACCCGTACATGGATTCTTGCATTTGTTGTTGATGCAAGCCTTAGAGTGTGGACAGTCCGTATTTTGTACGCATTCTGGTCTGCAACTGACGTATGGATCACCGATGTAATCGGTTGGGCAGGTACAAGAACCAGCACCATTGCGCTCCGTGCAGATGGCGTTCACTCCGCAAGGCGATGGGTTGCAAGGCATGTATGGCATTTCGGTAACAGGAGCTGTACAGAACACGTTGTATTAAGTTAGCGTATGCCTAATATATAGCTAATAATAAATTTAATTTTTGAAGACAAATGTTAATTCTTACCTCTAGCGATACAGCCGGAGAATGGATCTCCTTCATAGCCTTCGTAGCATTGGCACTCAACTCGATGATTATGAACGGAGCATTTAGCGTTTACTCCGCAAGATCCAACGCATGGATCAGCGCATTTGTTGTTTTGGCCACAAGCTAAATAACTCGGACAGTCTTGGTCGATTAAGCATTCAGGTCTGCAGTTGGGTGGAGCGCCGATCATCCCGCGGTTGCAGCTACAAACGGCTCTGTCGTCTTGGACTCGACACACGGAGTTCGGTCCACATGGGGATGGCACGCATGGTTCAGGTTTCGTGACAACTAAAAGTTACAAAGGATGTCATCAATGTACTTACTGCTCTGCTTCTTTTTTCTTACCAATTCGTTTCAATGTAATTGATACTCACTTTCTCTGACGCACTGTAAGAATGGATCTCCGGTGAATCCTTTAGGGCAGCTACAGATTGGATTGTGATTGCTGACGATGCAATGAGCGTTGAGACCGCATGCATCGCGGCACGGATCGCTACACTTCTGCTGGATACAAGATAGATGGGGAGAACACTCCGAGCTAACGAGACACTCTGGTCGACAGCTTGGAGGAGATCCTTGGTAACCAGGGCTGCAGGAGCAGACAGCGCGATCGCTCTGGACACGGCAGATGCTGTACGGTCCACAGGGACTCGGAGAGCAAGGCTCAGGTAAATTTCCGTCATCTGTGCAGAATTACAAGTAGTAACATGAACAATCTAGAAATTTTTAAACAAATTATTTTGAGAAAGTAATCGAGCAATACGTACTTTGTCTCTCTAGAGTACAAGACTGGAAAGGTTCGCCAGTGAACCCAGGCTGACAAGAACAGCTAGGAACATGGTTGATGACCTCACAAAGGGCATTCACGCCGCAGACTCCTTGGCATGGATCGCGACAATGCTGATTGATACAGGCCAGATTGCTGACGCAGTCAGAGTTCATCATACATTCGGGTCTGCAACCGCTGTAGGGATTGCCGATGTACGGCGGAATACAGTTGCACCTCGGTACTCCATCGTGGACGGTGCAGAGAGCGTTGTTTCCGCAGTTGAGGGTGTCGCACGGATTGATGGGCACCGGAGGCGGCGCTGGTTTTGGAGTACAGCCGACGAAGGCATCACCTTCGAAACCTGGCTTGCAGGAGCAGTAAGGAGTATGATTGACGATCGTACACTCGGAGTTGGGTCCGCAACTGCTGGGGCATGGGTGGACGCACTTGAAGGAGACGCAGGCCATGTCAGTGGGACATTCCTGGCTGATAAGGCATTCAGGCCTGCAGTTGGGTGGCACGCCAATAAAGTTGCTCTGGCACGAACATACCGGTCGGCCCATCTTGACTTGGCAGACCGAGTGCGGTCCGCATGGACTGGGACTGCACGATGATGCAGGATCAGGATATTCACTTCCGTCGTAACACTTAAAGAATGGATCACCCACCTGACCCGGTGGACAAGTACATATGGGGTTGTGGTTGATCACAGAACAGAGAGCTCCGTGTCCGCAAACCGAATTGCAAGGGTTCACGCATTTCATGTTGACGCAGGTCTGTATCTGAAGACAATCGGAGCTCACTACGCACTCGGGACTACAGAGCGGTGGAATGCCTCTGAAGCCTGGCAGACAAGAGCAGGTTGCGTATCCCTGATCTGAGAGCGTGCATCTACTGTTAGCACCGCACGGAGATGGATCGCAAGTGCTTGGCTTGGGAGCTGGTGGTCCGTATGGGAATCGTGTACAGTACTGGAATGGATTTCCTGTGGATTCAGCATCACAGTAGCACACCGGCGAGTGGTTGATAACATCGCAAGACGCGTCTTTGCCGCAAGCGCCCTCGCATGGGTTGACACACTTGTGATTCAAGCAAGCTTGGTTCAAGCCACAATCGGAGTTTTGCAGACACTCTAAGTGACAGGCAACATAAGGATTTCCGTAGTACTCCGGTGCGCACTGGCAGGTGGTAACGCCATTCTGTTCGACGCATCTTGCGTTAGCTCCGCACTGAGCCAGACTGCATGGGTCACGTCCATCCGCAGCTTGGTAGCAGCCCCTGTAGGGATCTCCGTTGAGTTCGAGTGGGCAGCTGCACACTGGAGTGTGATGGACTACTCGACAATGAGCATTTTCGCCGCACGAACCGAGACAAGGGTCGGCGCATTTCCAGCCAATGCAAGCTCGATCGAATGGACAGTCGGCGTTGCAAAGACACTCTGGTCTACAGAAAGGATTGTTCAGGCTATCTGGATAGTTGCAGGTTCCACACATAGCCACGGTTCCAGTGAAGTCAGTGCAGCTATTGTAATCCCCGCAAGGTGATGGTTGGCACGGTCTTGTGACATTGCGGCCGTCGGTGGTGATATGCGCTGTAAATTAACAAAAAGGTTAACGCATGTGTCTTGTGTTTACTGATTTCTAGAAGCGTAGTTCATTAAAAAATAGAAATAAAATACTTACGTTGCGGTGTACATCTGATGAACGGGTTTCCAAAGTAATTGTCGTTACACTCGCAGGTCGGCGTGTGATAAGCGCACTTGCAGTGTGCGTTGACACCACAAACAGTGCCAAGTGAACAGGGATTGACGCACTTGTAGTCAAGGCAAGCCATGTCGCTCGGGCAATCGGAATTGGTAGAGCATTCCTGCCTGCAGCCGGTCTGTGGATCGCCCTGGAAGTCTGGTAGACACGAGCAAACAGCTCGACTACCGATGACTTGACAGACGGTGTTATGGCCACATGGACTAGGTATACACGGGTTCTTCGAGCTATCTGGTGGTGGCCCATAGGGTTCGGAGCACCTGTAAAGCGGGTTACCCTCGAGACCTTCAGGACAGCTACAGAGCGGCCGGTGTTCCTCGACGTGGCAGGCGGCGTTGATGCCGCAAGCGCCGACGCAGGCGTCCTGGCATCTGTACGCCATGCAGGCCTGATTGGAAGAGCATTCGTCGTCGTGCAGACACTCTGGCCTGTCACATCCGTTCGGACTGGATGGGTCGCCTGAAGTGCCTGGATGGCATTCACAAAGAGCTTGATTATCAGGAGTGATCTTGCACTCGGCATTGTGGCCGCAAGGATTCGGACTGCAAGGCGATCTTGGTGGCTCGTGACAACCTTGGTAGGCATCTCCGTAATACCCGTACTTGCAATAGCAGTGTTCCTGATTGTCAGAAACATAGCAGTCGGCGTTCACGCCGCATGGTCCAGGTTGACACAGTCCTACTCCTACAGCTGCAAAATAAATGTGACGTTATTTCATTATCATAAGTTAATATACTAATGGGCTAACTTATCATTTAATAGAAGCAATACACACCATTACAGCTCTTGTAAGGGTTACCAGCTGTTCCAGCAGGACAGTAGCAGGGTGGTGTTCTGTAGGAGTCGCAAATGGCGTTTTCTCCGCAAACGTTCGGTTCGCAGGGATTGGTCTGAGGAACACATCCTCTGATCGTGTTGGGACTCTCGACGAATCCAGGTTGACACGTACACTTGGAGAATCCGTTGTCCAAGACAGTGCATTGAGTATTGGGTCCACAGGGCGACGGATCACACGGACTGTTCTTGAGTTCACAGGGTGTATGCGGTGGCTGACCCTCGTAACCTGGCAAGCAGAAGCAGGTCACCTGGCCGTCGACCACTCGGCAGCCAGAGTTGAAACCACATGGATTTTGCTGGCACTGGTCACCTTCGGGAACTGTATAAAAAGCAAATTCGTTTAGTTTTTCCTATCAGTTTTTAATGACTGTAACTTGGTGAAACAGGAGAAATAACTTACTGCATTGTTCGAACGGATTTCCGGTCAATCCCTTGGGACAGAAGCAGATCGGGCTACCATTGTCGACTTCGCAAAGGGCGTTCAAACCGCAGGGGTTTGGCGCGCACGGGTTATGTGAAACTTCGTGGCAAGCAATCTGTGGTCTGCCTTCGTACCCTTCTGGACACCTGCAACGAGCTTGATGGTTTTCAACGTAGCACTCGGCGTTGTCGCCGCAACTGTCCTCGGAGCAGACGTGGATGCAACGTCTGTTCAATCGGTCGCACAGCTTATTCGGCGGGCAGTCTTCGTTGTATTGGCACACATTCTTTGGTGATTCAACTGAAAAAACAAGTAAATTTTCAAATATCATTTTCAAGCAATGTTCGCAAAAGCATTCAGAGTCCGTGATGCAAGTATATCGCATACCTGGAGAACAAGCTGAGAATCCATTTCCATGATATCCGTCCTCGCAGCTGCAGTCAGTTCCGTGATTGGTGTTGATGCAAACAGCATGAGCTGCGCAGGGATTTCTTAGTCGGCAAGGCTCTTGGCAGGTGCGCTCGACACAGCTCTCGGCCAGCGGACAGTCCCTGTCGCTTGTGCAACCCACTAGAGGAAGACAGTGAGAAAGCCCATATAGCCCCGAGAAGGTGTGTGCAGGAGATGAATTTTCGTGTGTAAGTGTGAGACGACGAGATAAAACCGAGCCGAGAGATATGTATATATAATTTCGTTTGTGTATACAAAGCGCTACGCGAATTTCACACGAAAGCATGATCGAAATGTATAATGTATGTTTGATTGATTCAGAGAAAATCATCAGATCGGTGCGATTTTGAATTTGAAAAAAGAAAGACTTCGTATAATGTATTAGAAAACAATTCAAACGTGCGATAAACTCATCTAAATTGGTGCTCTGGATCGCCAGAGACGATATGTAGGTCTATTGTACAACTTTCGTCTTTATGTACAATATTTACAGGTTGGCAGGCAACAATTTTGTCTGACGGTGTATTTATTTCTCGTTCAACGAAAACTGTGCTTGGTGTGCATGATGAGTCATACGAACCTTTGACGCAGGTCTTCTGGATCGGGTCGCACTCGGTTCCGCTGGGACAGTAGGGGCAGCCTGTGCTATTGCGTTCGGTCACTGCATTATTGAAAACAAAAACATTCGTCATCAAATTGTATATAAAAATTATTCTGTATTTACAAAGTATTCATTTTTTTTTGTCGCGATTATCCATAAAGATGCATGTCCGACTATACATTGAAGGTACTACTGATTTGATTTTACGTTCTTGTACACGTTTATATACGAATGTAATTATGGAAAGTGCTTATCTGAAAAACTCACCTTTGAAGCACACGGCACGATGATGTTCGACAATGCATTCATCGGCGTATTGACAAGGACTGCCGATCGTGCAGGGGTTCAGACATTGTTGGTTTATGCAAGCCAGTTGTGCTGGACACGCCTCGTCGGACGTACATTTCACATCTAGTAATAAAATTGACTTTAAGCACGTGGTTCTGAATTCAATCATAGTTTTGTTTTGATATCAAATACACGTTGCTTGATGAACTGAGATAAGTAAAAATTCAATTTGATATCAAAATTTCATTGATTATACATGGCAATAAAAAATTAAACAAAAAATCGAAAACAGATTATGATTGTTGATTGTTAAAATTTGTTTTGTTTATATCATTAAAATATGTTCTTTTTTTTTTCTTCATTTGTTAGTTAGGTATATTAATTGTAAAAGCTGAAATTGCGCCTAAACACACAGTTATACGCACATTGATGTATGCAAATCAGTACGTGCTTTATTGACGTTTATTAAAAAGCAAGCTAAACATACTACTAAAATATATGTACAATGTGTTAGTGAAAGCGAAAACTGTTAATGTAATGTACAAATAATTTTAAAGCATGCAGGCGTGTTAATGCGGTTACGAATAGCAGCTGAAAACTGCTTTCTACTAGTGCAACAGAAAGCATATTTACAATTTATTCACAACAATGCAGAGAAATGCAGGAAGACTACTACGGCTGTACACTCTCCAGAATCATATATAGGCTTCCAAGTATCACAGTGAGACTATATACACAACGAGGTGCTTTGTGTATACTTCGTATATTATCGTCTTATTTACAAAGAATGATTTCTTAAAATTAACTCCGATTTTCACATACGGCTAGGCTTCTTTCGAAGACCAGAAACGAGGAAGGATGCTGTTAAGTTAGAATAAATAAACGAAACGCAAAGTTCAAAGTCGGTGTGTGTGTGCGACTTATCGACAAAATAAAACAAAAATAAAAAAAAAAGTCAAATGTCACGCGTCGACATTGAACTTTGGCATGAATTACGCTTAACTACACAAACCAAAAGTCTACGTCACTATACATTGCATGCCAGGCATGACACAAAAGTTGATTAGCTGTCTAAAAGACACGTCTATTAGAATATCACAGAGACAGATGTAACGGAAAAAATCGTCCAGTACAGCGGAGAATGTTTGTGTATGCTGTCAAAACACTGTATTACAGGGATCTCAGGACTAAGTACGTGTAGACGATTGATCTAAAGTGTCTCTCGTGTGTGATTGAATATAATCGTTGTATCTGTATGCGTGTTGTAAGCGTTGGCTCGCTGGAGATCGTATGTATAGTATGAGAGGTATAAGTTGTATAAGTAAATAGCAGTATGTAAAAATCTAAAAACAAAAATACAACAATAAGACAGAGCCCCAGACGACAAAAAGTAGTATACTTATATTATTACACTAGATAAAACGCATTTTTACAAAACAGAACTTAGGTAAACTAAACTTAAGTATAGTAAAAGTTACATTATGCGATCTAAACTAGTCCGATACTCTAATACTACTCCCGAATGACTGCAAAAATTCTCATCTCCGTTAAAGAAATTCACTCAATATATTATAATAATTACTAATATAAGAAAGTGAAAATCTCGGTAGATGTGTTCGTAGCCATTCGGGCATATCCGCAACAAATCTAGGAGAAATACAAGTAGAAGGGTTCTAATGCTTACAGCAAACAACAAAAGTACTATATGGAAGGGAAGTATCCTAAAAATACGTAAAAATAGAGCCGACACACGCGGTAAACAAGAGTACAGTAATGCAGAGCAACGCAGATAGGGAGTAGAAAACATCAACAACAGTATAGTAGATCATAGCACTGAGATAAACAAGAGTAATAAAAAAAAAACATGAAACACAGTACAAGAGTATGCTGAAAGTATACAATTAAATAAAAAGGGCTGGCAAGGCGAGAGCTGCAGAGTATAAAAAAGAGAAAAGTAGAGATTGATGGCGGAGATATTTGCGCTGGCTGTTTGTTTGTTTGCGATGGTCATTACCTTTCAAGCATCCGTACTTAGTGTCGGACACAAAGCCGGGGGGACAGAACTTGCAGATGGGTTTGTGCTCCTCGACGTAGCAGGGGGCGTCCGCGGGACAGGCCGCCTGGGCGCAAGGGTCGATGCACCGGTAGTTCCGGCAGGCGAGCTCGGCCGAGCAGCCGCTGTCGCGCAGGCAGATGGACAGTGAAGGATTGCAGTTGCGAATGCAGATACAGACGGGCTTGTGATCGAGGACCTCGCAGCTCTTGTCTTGGGGACAGGGCGAGACGGCGCGTGCTGTGCACGGATTCTGACACTTGCCGTTGATGCAGGCCGCGTTGGACGGGCAGTCAATGTCGCGTCGACAGGTCGGCGTGTCTGGAGCGCAGGCCAGCTCGCCGAGCTCGTTAAGGACGAAGCCGTGCTTGCAGACGCACATGGGCTGATGGTTGCGCACCTGGCAGCGCTTGTTCACTTCGCAGCTGTGCTTGAAGTCGGCGCAGGGATCGCGACACTCGCGGATCTGCGAGTGACAGGCGAATCCGGCCGAGCAATCGCCGTCGGAGTTGCAGCTGCTGGGCTGACTGGGCCGTGATACGATCGAGTCGCATCTTGGATCCGGGTTGCAGGCCGTCTGTGGCATGCCGATGTAGCACTGCGGACATGAGCAGCGAGGCTTGTGCAGCACGACGCGACAGAGAGCGTTGATGCCGCAGGCGCCGCGCAGAGTGCACGGGTCCAGACACTGAGCGTTTATACAGGCTTTCTCGTTCGGGCACTCCGAGTCGCTGGTACATTCTTGTTCTTCATTTTCCATTCGTATCGTTTCAAAATTGTGTGTTGTTTCATCCGTTTCGTTGATTGTTCATTCATCGTCGTCGTCGTCGTCGATGCGTTATTTCCAGATCGATGTGCGTTGTTCGATTCGATTTGCAATCGGTTCGTGGTGGTTTGCGGGTGTGGGGATTATCGTGGGAGATAAAAAAAACAAAGAATAAAAGCATTTATAAGAACTGTGAAAAGAAACGTTCTCACGAGTCAACGGTAAACCACATGCTTTGTTTGAGAGAAGATCTGTGCGTTATTTACCGAGAGAAGTTTAGCAATAAGATCTCGCACGATCGAAAACTCTGAGTATATAGGTATACACGTAAATTTAGCCAGCCGGGTGCAAACGTTCTGCACGAGACTGAAAGAAAGTTTATCTTACTGTTCAGATTGCGTGAAGCATCATCAAGTGCAGAGCATTTTTTGCCGGCCGTTGCCCAACTTAAGAAGTAAAACAATTGTAAGCAGCGATATTTACATTGAAGCCCCCACAGATTTTATAGACATAAAATAGAAGTATATAAACAATGAGCTGCAGTATAATAA
>UCQR01026906.1:0-11193 GCA_900474235.1 Cecidostiba semifascia | reverse complement strand
AGAAACGGAGAGACTCGGTGCAGTATATACGTATATAGGTACGTCCTCTCGCGAAAAATATTCGCGACTATAGAGACAATGAGAATCAGTGACACGAGACGCGTCGCTCGTTAGAGCGACCGACGGAATTTTTTGTGCACAGTGTAATATACATACTTAGAGATAAGTAGCTCCTCGAAAAGTGTGTTATATGTGAAGCTGTAACAGCTGAGTCCACAAAAATATACAAAGCCGCTGAGGTTAGAAAAGTCGGCCTATCCTGCTGCAGTGAATTGGATTCCAAAAAGTGAAAAATCTGATCGGGAGGTGGGATATATATATAATGAGCGAGTGTTTTTCGAGCTGCGTCGTCGAGAGGATCTTGGGAAGGATATTTTCGGAGCGGAGTTAGCGAAGAAGACAAAGGGACCGATCTATTTATTGTTGCTACGACTCTCCTTGTCAACAAGCTGATCAGGAGAGTGGAGCGATGGTTGATAGCGAAAGGGACGATTGACGAGTGGATTTGAGTTGGACGTGGAGAGGTATACTTATATTTTAACCTCGATGCTTTGAGGTTTGCTTTGGTTTGTTTGTTCTATATACTGGATATAGCCGTAGCGCTGAGTCCATTTTATTCTATCGACCATTGGTGAGCCGAATTCATTTTTTTCGACTTTCAAACTGACTTGTGAAGCACTTGTCACGCTCGCTGGGCGGCATGATAAAGCAGAATAAAGTGACGGAAGAATGAGCTGATTAAGCTTTATAAATCCCTCCTGTGAACTTAAAAACCACTGCTGCCACTGGAGAATCGGATTGAAGTATATATATACATAGACTTACTCATAAATTGTACATTATTGCCTTTGAAGACAAAGAAGAATATAAGATCATGGATAGTATAGATTTTTAATCCTGCGCATTTATTTTAATTGTACATACATTGTTAACTTTATTTAGATTGCGCATACAACATCACAGCTATTATTTATTCGTTGACGGCCGAGGAATATTATTTATTGAGAATATTTTTTTAACTGCCGTTTTGAGTGTCATTCAAAATGGCAACACAAAGATCTAATGGTCCTAATCGTAATTCGCAAAGATCTACTTTGCTGAAAGTAGTTATTCTTGGTGATGGCGGTGTTGGAAAATCTTGCCTAATGAACAGGTTTGTGTCGAATAACTTTGACGAGCAGAGCTTTCATACTATTGGAGTGGAATTTCTGAATAAGGATATTGAAATAAATGGAGAATCCTATACACTACAAATCTGGGACACTGCGGGCCAGGAAAGATTTAAAACGCTGAGAACTCCATTTTATCGAGGATCTGATATCTGTCTACTGACGTATGCAGTTGACGACAGAACAAGTTTCAGAAATTTAACTCTTTGGAAATCAGAGTTCCTTTATTATGCAGATGTTCAACAAGAATCATCATTTCCTTTTATCATCGTTGGCAATAAAGTAAGCTATTGGTAATTCACTTTCATAGTATTTATGCAGGCATTTATACTAATTACTATCATAATTATTTATAGGTGGATGTACCCGAGTCAGAAAAACAAGTGTCAACAGAGGAAGCAAAAGCTTGGTGCATGGAAAATGGGGATCCACCTTTAGTTGAAACATCTGCAAAGGATGCTACCAATGTAGAAGCTGCATTTGGAGCTGCTGTAGCTGCGTGGGCACGTCTGGAGGCTCACATGGAACGACCATCGATTGAAGACACAGTTGATTTATCAAAACAACAATCGGCACACCGTTCTAGCTGCTGTATGCCTATTGGGTCAGATTAGTTACTAGCAGGATTCGACAGTATTTTTTTATACAAATATAATGTTATTGCACTGAAAACTTATTTTAAGTTGAACAGTATATAAGCATCAAAAATATCTAAATTAGATAGTATGAAGCCATGTGAGCAATTAATGAGTTTACTTTAAGAGAACTCTTATATCCAATAAGATCTTTTGTCTATTTCATTGCAAGGTTTTAAATATTTGTTTCAAATAATGTTTCAATTTGATTGAAAACTTTTACAATTTTTTATATTGAATTTTACCAAACAGGTTTGGTATTAAAATTAAAATTGTTTTAAAATTTTCGCGGTTGATAAGTGCTTATCTTATTTGCGCTAATATGCATTATTAAAAGTAGATAGCGAAAGTATTTTGTGTATATATAATATAATATGACGAATTATATTAATCGACACAATAATCTTATGATCGAGTCATTATGACGCAAATTAATTGAATATACATCGACAAAATATGACGCCCAAATAATAACGCCAATAATAATAAGTATATAAATGAAGCTCGTTCATTATTCAAAGTTGATGAAATTACATGTATTTATATTTTTTGCGCTAAGTTCGATAGTAGATTTACAGCATCGTTACATCAATCTTTATATCTGAATGGAAAATATGACCAAAAATTCACTTATTGAAATTTCTAATGCTTTGATTGGTGCTACGTAAAATAACCACTACAATTCAATTCTCATCTCGATTACTTTTCGCTATACTTGAAATAGGAAAAAAAGGATCAACTTTTTATTATCTTGCGGTATGCGAGTTCCCTTAAATAAGCGGTAAATTTTTTATTTTGAATTCATTAGTGGTTTAATTTTAATTTGTAAAATTTTTATATAAAAAGCTAACTATAACTAGTTTAACAGTGCCGAAACTTGTACCTGTTATTTCATAATTGTCGGAACTGACTGATGCACAATAATGAGTATGAGAATTCAAAGTAGTTAATGATGAATACATCTTCGTTGATTCATCAAAATATAATCAATTTCGAAGATTTTTGTACGATGAAAAAAAAAACTAACAGTTTGTGATGGATGAACTAGCAACGTAACGATAAGACAAAACCTTCAGTTTATCACTGTAAAATAATGCTGTGAGAAATCAATACTTTGTTCCACCAAACTTAAATGCCTTTTGTAAAGAAGCTATTATTATTTCTAAAATTGAAATATTTTATAACGGTTGTAAATGAACTTACAGCTTCCAAGTATTTTGTACAGTTATTGCGATATTATCAACTTATTGTTTTTGATTCTATTGCTTTATTACATATTTGTATCGTATTATGTAAAGAAAGAGAATATGCGTGTGTTGCTTTGCACATCTCGTGAGTTACTCACAATATTTAGAGTGCCTCGTTTGTATATGCCATTGGCTTGTGATGATATGCTGGCTACTTTTATCACTGTTTCAAGTATAAAACTACAGTAGCCGCGGCTTGACTGTATGATTTTAACTAGCCTTAATTGTTGCAGCACGGATCTGATAGTAATGAATTTTTGCAGCTTAGTGTAATCATTACCTCGAAATATTTATAATAAATTATTTTGAATAGAAGGAAAGTATTTTCTTGTTCTTAGAATGCTCGCATTATGATCTGAAAACCAACTAATCAGTTATTCTAAGAAAGAAAGAAAACTGGGAAAACCAAGCTTGTATCAGACATGAGTACTCATTTCTGCTTATATGTTCTTACCGCATACAATAACGTATTATCGCGAATTATGTATCAATGTAAAGCAACTGCGTCTCTATACTACGCGAATGTTTTGCTTATCTAAATGGGCGAGATTGATGATATTATTGTACGCTTACGGTAAAATGCTTAAATGCTTGAATTTGAAAACAATAGGCTTCCCCTAACGAATACGTTTTTCTTTACTTGGCTCGGAGGTGGACTCAAGTCGATTTTGCCTTTTATTTTTTTTACAATTTTTAAAACTTTGATTATTGGCAAACCTAGAGGCCCCTTGCTTTTGTAAAACTTAAATTTGTTGAAAGCTAATGAATCTATCTTTTGTATGGTAACTTGGAAAATATGAAATAATTAAGAGTGCTTATTACTTTAATTAAAAGAAAATCATAACGTTTTATAGAAACGCATCATATCATCATGTAATTCATGCATGTAAAAGGAAAAAATTGTATAATATATGAAATTTTCGTACTTGAATTTTGATAAGATGTAATAATTAACGAAGCTATGTACAAATATTGTTCGTAATATTTGCCGGTGAAAATGCCTTTGTATACCGAAATTTGAGCATGAAAGGAAAAATTACTTCATCAGACTGCAAATTAATTTAATAATTTATTATAATCAGACCCTTGCCCCAGATTAACATTATTTATGCTCCATATAGATTATGTAGAAAAAATAATTTAAGCTGTGTACGGTAGTTTAACAAATGTCTATGCCTTAAGAATTTGTAATCTTGATTATAAATTTTGCATAAAATAAACTTACACTGAGCTTGTTCTGACTCGGTTTGTTTTACCATATTTCTTAATCTAAACCTATTTTGTCTATCTTAAAAAGTATAACAAATAATTTACAATGTATTTTTTACAGTTTAATATCATAACCTTATTTAACAGGTCGTATAATATATGTGTTCTTTTATTTTACATAGTAAACAACTTACATTACTTACATCGCACACCTTTTTCCATGTATATTTGTAATTACATAAGTGTTTATATAAAAGTAAATTTCTGCAAGTTTGCACGTATAAAAGAAACACTAAAGGATAATAATTGTAGAAGGTGTGCGCAATTTCATGCGCTTTTAAGATAATTATATATCATTAGAATCAACAGTATTTACAATTTGAATTCCATTTGCTTGAATGTGCGTCCGAAAAGAGCCCTGCGCGTTACGCCGATGAATTCAGTTTTCTCTCGGTTATCTAAGTGCGCCTTTGTACCAGACAATCGCATGAAATTCCGTGTTACATAAAAACGTCCAAATCTGACTCGTGCGGCCTTTAGGGCTTCCCCACGTTGACTCGGATATATGGCCGAAAATTTGAATCTTTGCAAGTTTACTTGGTTGACGAGCACGACAAACGGAAATGAATCTATTTTCTGCTATTTGGTACTTGTAGTTACCAAGTTTGTAAAAAAAAAATAATGAAAAGCGCTTTACAATAATCTCCAGGCAAGAGACTAAAAACGATGATTTGCAAAAATATAGTTTTACTATACAAAAACCTTAGGCACTTTATTTCACTCACACCGTCACCACCAATCAAATCAACCGTCAAACTTACATCGATTTCAAATTGACGACGAGCATGCATGCGATATTCGTGTGCGAATAGAAAAAAAGGAAGCACGCAGTGCAGAAATAAAAAAAAAAACGTACGTATTACATCTGCAAATACGTTCGTAACTTGCTGTGTATAAAAATAGGTATCATCATCAGTCGACACTTTCCTAGGAGATTCAGTCGTGTGTGTATCTTTTCGCGCGCACAGTTCCTAAAACATCAACAAATTCAATTCTCCCTCGTCTATTGCAGCACCACATGTACAGGGCATCAAAGTAAAGCCAAAAATACGTATACACCACGAAAATATGTAATTTAGCGACTTCGAGCAATGTACAGTTCGTCTCTCTATAAAAAATTTATCATCATGATTATCTACGTCCCTTCCTAATACACACCGTACTTTCTAGTCTTCGAACCACAGTGTTCCAAGTACCAGCATTATATACGCTATTCTTTGTGTTTTTTGTGTCTTCATTTCATCAATTTATACAAATCGCTTTCACTAGGCGCTGGTAGTCGTGTGCAGATCATCCTGTGTTACAGCCGCGACGTTTGTTTGTCGTCGCCGGCGTAACAAACACTAGTGGCAGTGCTCGGTCACGTCGACGATCACCGACTTCTTCCAGCCGAAGAGGAAGTAGCCTATCGCTGCGCCGAGCACGACACCAGCGCAGAGCCACGAGTTGTACGTCATGAAGATCAGCATCAGGAAGTACGAGAGAATTATCTGGATTATGTGGAGCAGGGTCTGGAAGGCGTGCATCCACGACAGCATCGTTGGCCTGGAGAGAGAAAAGGTACATATATATGTACAATTTTTCAACTATTTGCGTGGTCAACTTTTGCTAGTTGTACTTTTAGGTTGTTATGTTATACCATCTAAAATACGTGGGGGTATTCCTATATACTACTTTGCTCGGACATTTTTACTTTTTGAAGAAGCTTATTAAAATATCGTACAATAGCGTGACTAGAATAACGAGGTGCGCGCTTTGCATAAGAATAAAACAATATGTGCATTTAATTAAATTAAAAAATAATTTTAAAATTAGGGCGTTTGTCAGTTTTCATAAAAATAACTCGGTGCCGGCATCTAAACCCCAGTCTTAAATGCACATACGAAAAAAAGAAGTACGCTCACGGTAAATAATACAAGTTTGTTTTATTTTCTTTTTTTTGCGCATCTCTTGTTTAACAATTTTTTTTATTACTCTTTCGTGCATTGCACATTATCGCGCAAAAGAGGAAAGACGCGCTATCTCTAGAGGGAAAATTTAGTCAAGCATTAAATAATTTACGCTCGAGCGATTGTAATTCCGCTACTTATTGGAACTCAAAGAACCACGTATGGAAATCCAGAGCGAAATACGCAGAAAGGAAAGAAGAAAAGGGGAAAAACATGCAGAGCTATTGTGCGCGTATGAAACTTGGATACAGGAATAAACAGCTGGGTTGTTTTCAAAATATAACGGAATTTTTCATCGCCTCTATATATACCGTGAACGTACATTTACCGGGAAAATTTCTTTATAGGCATTCAGGTATACACGCGAGGAATCCCGCGGTGAGAGTGCGAGATAGAGAAGTTTTCTTATAAAGACAATAATAAAAACGAGAGAAATTGGTGCACAATGAAATAACGCTAGCAGTGGCAGCTTTTTTTTTTTAAGACATACGTTCTCTCTATCTGAACAAAAGCCATGCGTATAGAAATTCTCTCGAAAAATGGAAAAGAAAGCCTTGAAGAAGTGACACATAGAGCATAATCGAGAAACGTCGTGTGGTTTTGTTTTTTGTTGCTTTGCTGTCGGTTACTTACGGTTGCTTGTGGATAACCTCGCCGACCATACTAGAAAGGGCAGAGAATGATAAAAAATGCGTGATGAAAAAAACGTTCGTTTTCCAAAAATACGTCTATATGCCATATACTTCTAGCAACTGGCACTAAATTAATGTGACGTTCTACTGCCAGCTCTAGCACTATGCACTATACATCAATCAAACTTATGGCAAATTAAAAAGAAAAAAAATTAATCGCAATATTATACTCACTGGACAACTCGGTTGTCATCGTTCACGACGTTCTTCTCTTGTGGCATGGATACGCTTCTGTACTGCAACGCGTTGTACGTCTTCCAGAATAGATATTCCCTGTAGTACTTGAGACCCTCGTACAGAGCGGACATGATGACGATACCGATAACGGACCCGATGAGACCTGCCACCGAGGATATCTGCCACGTCTCAAATAGGATCTTTTCGCAGTAGCCACCGTGGAAGGCCATCTGAAAATTACACAGTGTATGACAATAATTGAAGTGAAAGGTGTGATGCACTTAGAACAACACAGTGTATAACGAAACACTTACCGACATGCCGTGCATGGCATGAGAGCCAGCTGAGCACATGTCCATGGAGCCTTGGGCTGCCGCGTGATCATGGCTCATGCTGCCGTGGTCCATGTGGTGGTTTGTGTTGGCCATGTGACCATGATCCATGTGATCCATACCCGGCATATCCGGTGAGCCGGTCGTGTTCATCGCCATGTGCGCCATGTGATCATGGTGAGCCATCTGTCGAGGAAATTTCTTCGTTTACGTTTGAAATTCAATATTATATGATGGAGAGCTTTATCGAGTTAATGGAAATTTGTTAAAACGTGATTTCGATGGAAAAAGCACGATCTCGTATACGGTTTTTTTTTTTTATTTCAAAAACATTGATCCCACCATCAGATAGACATTCACTTCCTGTTTGTATAGGCAACATTTTAATTAGGAAGTTTTCGAGGTCCGAACGGTAATATCGATTTATCGGGATTTAATATATGGAACAAGGTAAAACAATTTAGTGAGGGCAGCTTTGACTTGGTTTGTACGTTATTATTTTAGCTAATTAAATGTACATGTCACGCGTGCGC
Source organism: Cecidostiba semifascia (assembly GCA_900474235.1). Lineage (NCBI taxonomy): Eukaryota > Metazoa > Arthropoda > Insecta > Hymenoptera > Pteromalidae > Cecidostiba > Cecidostiba semifascia. Next base: position 3,190 of record UCQR01026906.1, on the reverse strand, counting down.
GAGCTATTTTCGTATGTTGATTAATTTTAATGTTTGTATAATAGCTGTCAACTCTGCGGTATATAGCTATATATGCGCACAGCAATCGGCGGAAACCGCACAATATATAGGAAATATAGGGTTTCATGTCTATATAACTTTTGAATGCGCGGTCGCCGCAAACGCGGCAAAAAAAAAAAAATGTATGATTGACTCGCTATACGATCGCATCCGAGAGAAGCTTCGTATTTCAAAATATAACACGTAATATAATTGTCTGAGAAGTATTTTCGCAATATTAAGCAAAAAACATTTCGTTTACATCTCGCTTACAAAGTTATAACAGAGAGAGCATAGTTTTTATCTTCAAGTTTCGAGCAAACGCCGTCCCATCTCGCAAATAAACTCGCTTCATCACGAGAGTCTGAATAGTTTGATGCGTGAAATTAACAGAATTTTTTTTTCTCTGCTCATTGATTATACACGGCCAATGAATTCGGCATCTCGCTAACCTTGAGATTGTATTCAACGCAGAATATATCATTACTCTACTGATGATGATGCTTCTCTATACATAAAACATTCTATATACACACACACAAGGAGACCTCGATACAGAGACTCACAGCATAACCGATTAACGTCAATCTCAGTTATAGCTTTATTGGATCCTAACGACGCGAACAACTCGCCCGGAAAACTCATTACCGATTTCAAAGGAACCACGTGTCGGAAAAGCCCGATACTTGGGAAATTCGATTTCTGAACTTTGCACTGTCTTTACCTGAGTTTCGTGAGCGACACACTTGATGTGAGAAATTCATCGATTAAAGCTATTATACTCGTTCGAGAAAGAAGAACCCAAGAGATATATATAGGTATAAGTATATGTTGAGCTGGAAACAATATCCTGTGTTTACATTTTCAGTTGCGCGCGCGCGCGCGCGTCTTGAAAAACAATACGAAGAGCTGCAACGGCACCAGCTGTGCAAACGCGGCTTGATTTCTTTTTCATTATAAAACGCTCTTGTATCGAGGAAAATCTTTAAACGTTATTCGCGAAAACTGTATAGTATATACACGAGGCAATCGACGGGGAAAACGTTCAATACAAGAGCGTTGAAATTAAAGCTTAAAAAATAAAATTAAAACATATACGCCTTGGTATAAGTTTTTTCTTGTTTTATCAATAAATCACGCAGAACGTGAAAAAAAAAATATATTGCGTTACTAAAACAACAAATTTTCTAATAATGAAATAATTGTATGTATATTGCTCATGAATATCGATCTGACTTTTATTGTCAAGTACACTATAAAATTAAATTAAAAGAAAAGGACTTTTACTGTTAGTAATACAGTTTTGCGTTATCGCAGCTATGCGGAACAAGCGAATAAACTTGTCAACTCCTAACGTCCTTATGTTTTTTTGCAAGATTCCTCTCATTACCTTAGTACACCTGGATTGCAACGACATTTCTTTCGAAGCGCAAGCTAATTAACAATAAACACAAGAGCCGCGCCGCTGTAGTGTAAGCATATATACACCGATATACACTGTATATGTTTACCTACGCAAAAATAAAACTAGAAGCTATACTAAGCGCGCGCTTACGCAACGAATACACACGAAATTTGCGGAAGAAAAATTCTCTCCTGGTTAAGGGTAAATTCGTACTTTCAAGGCCACGCGCGTCTCTCAAAGTCAGCGAAACTCGCGTAAAAGCCGATTAACAAGAGTGAGAGAGAGAGGGAACTCCTCACTGGATTTCAAGTCTGTTTAGCTTGGAATATTCGCGTTATATGTATAGGGAAAGCTGCACTTAACGCGCTCGGCAAACTTTTAACGCGGATATAAGCAAGACTACGAGCTCCGGCAACACGCGGACTTTTGTGTCGATCGGTATATAGAGGATCGGCATTGTCATGTAAATCCGCCGAAGCAAAACTTGGCTATACGGCGAACTTTTTTTTTATCGTCCTGCGGTCAAATCGGATCGGAGGACAAGGATGAGAATGTTTGCGGCTAATGGACAAAAGCGGAAAAAACATCGGGGACTTTATGTATTGAGCTCTGCGGTGCGGTTTCGTCGTCGCTGCTGTGTGTTTTTTTGCTATATAATATACACAGAAAAGGGGAAATGGTGGTGTATCGTATATATATACTGGAAGTTTCGTGGACAAGCAAGTTGATGAAGAGATTGTCGTGTGCGCGCTGTATACAAGTTGAAAAACAACTTTCCTATATATGTATATACTGAGAGGTATACATATTATATAGATATATTCCGGAGCTTTTGAAACACGCGGATGAGAGCAGAAACAAATATATATTATTCCGCCAAGTGTTTGGGTTAATTATGCTCTCTTCTCTTCGTCTCTGAATATATAGGGTTATAGGATCCATTATAACGAATCACGTGGTCTATACTCATTAAACTAATGTATACCTATAAGGACGGCTTCAGCTGCGCAGTATAACGTTCTCGTACATAGAGACGACGCGACTTGACTCTAAAGAGATATGAATTTTAAAAAAATCCGAGAGAGAGAGACCTTCGAAGAAAAAGGCGAACCGAGAAGAGGGAGAAGAAGACTCCGATTAAAGTTTTCAAGATAATGCCAGAACTGTATATAGGTATATGCATATATAATAGGATAGACAGCATATATATATACAATAGATCAGCGTAAACGTTATTATCTCGCCAACTTTTCTGGAGAAAGAGGTTTGCCCCAGCTATACCGCTTATCTCCGCATCGATAACCATAATCAGATAACCGCGTTAAAAGTTATATGCGCTTATATAAATAGAAAAGTCGCAGGAATACTTATATATACCGACAACGAATAGCGCACCGCATTATATCAATGAGGATAAAGTCGTGCGCGTGTATTATTTACAAATATGCGATGACAGTATAGAGTTCCGCGAAAGACAAGAGCGACTTTTTCCAAACAAAAAAAAAAATCGCGAGATACTTTCCTATATATATGTGAACTCCAACGTTCAGCTACACACATATATATAGGGATAAATCGACGGCACGTTGGCCGAGGAATCCCCGCATCTCTTCTCTCAGCTGGAATTCGCTTTATTGAAATTCTTGCCTCGTCATAAGCAGTTCCGCGCGTCGATGAGGAGTAAATAAGACGAAAGATCTAAAACTGGCCGGGGGAGAACTTTCCGATGTGGGTGCAGAGTGTGCG
>UCQR01026905.1:0-22590 GCA_900474235.1 Cecidostiba semifascia | reverse complement strand
CACACACACACACACACACACACAGAGCAGAGAGACATCACAAGCCTTCCGTTTAATGAAGTGCTCGGGCCGAAAGTTTTCTGATGAAAAACGCCCACGAGATATACACATATACATCACGAGGAAAAAAAAAGAGGCAGGCGCGAATAGAGGCCGGAATAAATTTTTACGCGGGCAGCAAAGACAAGCGGCGGCGGCGCTGCAGCCCTTATTACCCAGCGAGGTGCCAAGTTTTCCCCGCCCCTCGTCGCTCCACTTCTTCCCGTCGCCTTATCTGCTGTCGTGTTTCTCTCCAGCTGGCTTCTTCTTCTTCTTCTTTCTTCTACTACTTCTTGGCTACCGCAGCGCTGCTGCTGCTGCTGCTTCTCTTTAGCTTTTTGCCGAGCGCTAGTAAAAGTTTTTTGCCCCGGCTGTGATGGGCGCAATTTATTCCTCGGCTTTTACATGCGTGTCCGTGCGGCGGTCGCCGTGATTTTGTACAGTGTATAGTCGTGCTGCTGCTGCCGCTACTTCTGCTGCTGCTGCTGCTGGGGAAATTGAAAGCCTGCATTTTTCGTGTTTTGAAAGAAAGAAAAAATCTCTGCGTGAAATAATACATCGCGAGTCAGGCCAGAATTTTAATGGTGATAGCGCTGAAGAATGTAACAGCCGTCGTAAACCTTTGGAGGTTGCGGCGTCGTTAAACTGACCAGGAAGTGACCTATATAGCCGTTCTTTTTTTTACGTTTTGATAAATGCACACGAGAGGATGCATCTTCTGTGCTGTTGAAAGAAATTGAGAGGTTCGTGCAATTTTTCATGATTTTCTAGCAACTTTCTTCTCGTATAATAGCGTATACCTATATCAATCATGGTATCCGAATACACGCACGAGCCTGTTGCCGTATCCTGTGGCTACGGCATCAAACCGCAAGCCTTGTTCCCGTCGATATTGCTCAAACTGACCTATATAAAGCTTAGCAAGTCACTTATATGTTAGTATACTCCGGAAAATACTCTCTTATCACAAGACAATAAACGTTACTGATTGCAGTCAGTTGTAAACGTTTTTCGCTCGACTCTGCGTCAGATATATTATTGGCTAACAACCGCAGTTCAATAAAACTGGAGTAAAAATTAGCTTAGCATTCAAATTGCAATTTCGCTGTGTAAAGACCTGCAACCGCGATTCGTTTACTTTCGTGTAATTGGCAAAATTTTCCTCTTGTTGAGCAGTCTACAGCATCGTCGTGTTAAAAATAGAAAAAAAAAATACGTATATACAGAAAACTCGATCAAACGCAAAATCCAATTTCATCTCGTCTTGACAAGCAGTTAATTTCGAGCGTCAACAAGGGCGTTAAATTCAAATTGATCCTGGCTAAGAAGCAATCGATCACACTCTCTTTCTCGGCTATATACTCCCTGCTTCTCATCCGAGAGAGAAGAAAATCTTCGTTTTATCCTCTTCATTCTCGCGCGAATCCTGAGAGACTGCGAGCAGAGTGGCGATCTGTGAGAATCGATTTTCCACGACGGCAGCATCAGCGGCGGAGGCACACGTTCTTGGCAGAAGCCTTCATCCCCTGTTACCCAGAGTATCCTTCGAATATAAGGACGTACACTCTGTACGGCCGTATTCCCTTCCTCCGAATTTTTTCGCTCTCACGGCTACTCTTTGTGTATTGAGGCTTGAAAAACGTCGGTCTGCAGCGCGAAGAAACGGTTTTATGGCGCTGCAGCAAATTGTCAGTGACGATTTAACGTCCGCACAGAGAGAGAGAGAGAGAGAGAGAGAGACGCGAAGAACGCTTTTTCGCCTGCATATAAAAATATGTGTGTGTGTGTGTGTGTGTGTGAGATGGAGAAGAAAGATTTTCGCCTATAAAAGTTTGTTTTACTGGCGGGGAGCCTTGCCTTATCTGGGGCCGCGGCTAAAGAAAGCCTGCCGTGTATTACAAGGCGTTCGTGGGAATGAAAAAACTTGCAGCATGCTTTAAAAAAAACTTTGCTAATGCATATTGAGTGGAAGCATCGATGACTCTCGAGGTTCCAGTACAAATTTTCCGTATAATCTCTGCCCACTTTCAGACATTATTAACACTTGCCATTCGCGAACGCGTATAATATATAATCGTTAGCTGCATTATTTTATATTCCAAAAGAAAATTTAATGCCTCACGGCTTCGATGACTCTTGCTCTACTTTTATATAATGGCCAATGAAAAACAGGCTCACGATCGTTGTAAAGGTTAATTGCGTTGACGCCTGCGCCTTTATGACTCTCGATAAAAGAGTCTATATTATATACTCGCGAGTGATTTTCCGCGAGAGACGAGGACGATGTAATACGTCTATTCGCGAGGCTCGTCTCTCGTTGTAAAGGAGGTATATTAGCGCGCGCAAGACGGGGAGCGAGAGACGCGATCTTGTCGGTAGATAAGCGGAGCAGATAACAAAGGAGTCGAGGATTTATTTATTGGCGCCGTCGTTTGCCTGAAGGGAAACACGATAGGTGTCGGGATGCAAGCGATGATTTTCTGTTTGGAAAATTTATAATGTATAGTTAATGATTTTCTTTTTTCATTTCGTCATTCGTACCTCTGGCAATTCGAGACATTAAGAGAGCGTAAAAAAAACTACAGTGTCACTGTGGAGTACTAGGTGAAAGTGTATTCCAAATCAAAACTGAGGTTCATTAACATTTTCTTCCGGAAAGATGCCTCGCGCAAACAGCCTCTTCGAAAGTATTAAAAAAACTCGACTCATCGGCGTCGCGCTCGTCAAAACATCGTCGATTACAGTCTTTCATAACCATACTATTTCAGCTTTCTCGTGAAAAATGCGCTCTTAGCGTCGTCGCCGCCATATACGAATCGAATTTGAAAAAAAGCCGCCGCATCCCAGTGAAAAACGCTGGGACGACACTCAACAGCCAAAAATGTGCGTGAGGTGATCGGCCACAACGAAAAGTCAACCATCGTTCAAGAAAATCGAGGAGAAATATAAAAAGTGATAGAAAATAAAAATCATCAAGTGAATAAAAAAAAAAAAACGGTTCGTCGTCATGCGAAACGGTGCACAGTCTCAGCAGACGGCAGTGATGGCTCCGGCCCATATGAACGGCTCGTCCCAGTTCACCGGTCCTTACGTCGGCTACCCACAGTCTCGACACTCTTGGGGTCAGTTCCCTGTGGCCCATCGAAACTCGAGCGGTGGTGGTGTCGGCGGTCAGAACTCTGGTAGTGGTGGCAGACCACTGTCACACCCACCTCCACCGCCACCACCGTCGAGACGCGAAGTACAACGCGCCGCAGCCATACAGCAGCAGATGAAGAATCCTCTGGCTAATAAAGCAGCTCTGCTACAACAAGCGTCGAACCCAAGGTGCACTACGCCATCGGTGAGTTTGGAGAGCTGTAATCGATTTTTTTTTCTTTTAAATTGTTAAGTTATTTTTTTTTTTAAGAGATGCTTTCTTCAGTAAGTATAAGACGAGTTGTAGGCAAACAGGTCTTTGTGTGGAGCGGAACGTGCAGCTCTTTCTTGCTGTATAATAGAATGTCAGTTTAAGTATGCTCCAAAGTGGCTGTCATTCGCAGGCGCTTTTGCTTCTTTCAAAAGTCGACTCGAAAAATTGCCGCGAGGTGTGCAAGTCTCGGTTTGCACAAAAGTTGGCAGCGCGTTTTTCAAATGTAAATCCCTTTTAGATTCGCCATCACCGAGAGTAATCCAGCCAATGAATCTTGTATAAATAACAAACCTTTGAGAATGTATATATGAATTTCAAAAGTGCTATATTCAGTATATCAAATAGACAACCCCATTGTTCAAAGACAAAGCAAATATAGGAAAAGAAAACAATGTTTACTGTTATGACGCGTAGAGAGATAAAAGAATAGTTGCGATGTGTATTCGTGTTCCTCCCAATCTATAACCTCACATTGTTTTATTGCCGTACTTTTGTTCGCTGCGGGTTTTCCAGATAAACTTTTCTTTATTCCTTTGAAGCCGCCACGCGATACACAATGCCGAGTTAGTTTTTTTTTTTCACAAAAATACTTTGCTGCTTTTAAAAATGCTCCACATACCTATATACTTCAATGCCGGTGAAATATACTTCCAAGCATGAATCGTCGTCGCATCGGTTAAAGAAAAAAAAGGAAGCTTATATCGAGAGCATTCATCAACGTCCCATTAGATTTCCAATAACAAGCAGCGTTTGTCCAGCCAATCCATCTATCCCCTGTAACGACCTAAATCGAAAAACACGGAATCCGATTAGCAGTATATATAGTGAAGAAAAGACTTTTCTTTCTCTCTGTATATCAAAACACCATTAGCAGCGAAAGAAGAAGAAAAAAAAAGTTTGCCACACGGCGAGTGACGTGTCCTCTTAATCGAACACCCACGCCATCGCTGCTTTTTTCATTCCACATCGACGCCGGTGTGCACGACGAGAGCTACTCTATACACGAGAACGACTTAACTGTTTAACGGTATAATACAAGCAGGACGGCCGCAAGAGAGAGAGAGAGAGAGAGAGAGAGAGAGAGAGAGAGAGAGAGAGAGAGAGAGAGACGGGCGTTTAGTTATGCGGCTTGGGTCGCCTAGAAAAGCGCGCCGTGGAATATCTCTCCTAGCCTCTAATACTCGTTCCTGTATGTGTGTGTATATACACACCGCGGCTACGGAATTTCATTAAAATGTACCGGCTGTCGCGCGTTCACGCAATTGAGCCGCCGCTGATGCTCGATGAGAGATGCTCGAGGCGAGGCTCTGCTTTATCGGAAAAACACCTGGCAAATATATATTAAAAATACTCGTATATGATAGTTCTTCTTTTTGATATACACATCGGTATTTCGTAATTGTAACAAACGGATCGAGAGTATAGACGAGTATTGATATATATGAAAGTCTGAGGGAAGATTGATTAAAGCCAAAGAGAGGAACATATATATTCGCTGCAGTAGCAGTTTGCGTCAGTCGTCGTCGCCGGCTGTGAAATATTTAGATTTCTCAATATTGAATGAATCCTAGCATGCTCGACGTCCATTGTCGAACCTATAGCAAAAAGCTCGTTTCTCTTCGATTGCCCAACCAAACGTAATATACTTCTCTTTTTTTTATCGTTATATATAATTGCAACATACAAAAATAGCTTGCTTCAAAAATATTCCTGCGAGAATATCATGTGTATATAGGGGTATGTATGTATATAGCAAATGCAAGCAAATTTCGTTGAGGCGCGTCAGATTGGAGATGTGGCAACGGAGGATTTCGCGATAACCGCGCCGAAAGTGCATCACAGCCGAGCGGCTAGTGAACCTTGAAATTGACAACGACACGCACCACGGGATTGTGTCTGATGCTGTCTGTGTCGCAAATTGAATCCTGTGCATACTATATAGGACGTTTTCAGGACAATGTATACCCAAATTACGTTCTCGATGAACACACGTATCGTGCTGCTGGCAATTGTTTTATTTGCAACAAACAAATCCAGAAGAGCTTGAAATTTTTTGCTGCGTATAACAAAAGAGACACTTTTAACGATGACTCGTCGGGCACAAGCAGCAGGGAAATGTACCGGTGTAACAGGATCGCCGGGGACCGCAAGACTCCCGAGGTATTTTTTCTTCCTCTCTCTCTCTCTCTCTCTCTCTTTCTCGAGCTCGTCTCGGAAGGATCGATCGAGGCCAGCACAAGGTCGATTCACGCACATGCGACTCGCTCATTTCGGCTTTCGAGGCCGGACAAATATCCACAACTTTGCTTACCGCAGATACGAGCTTTTTCTCTTCGACCCTATTATACCAAAAGTGCTGAGACATATAAGTATCGGACGATTGAAAAATTTATCGTGACGCAGACGAGGCTGTGTTGTATATTTTTTATAAAGCTTGCAGAACAGCCTATATTTTTTCGATTTCCATCCGGATATAGTGTATATACAGTATATATGTGTCATTTGTTTATACCAATATGAATGCGAAATCGGAATCCTGATGGGGTAAATATACGCCCAGCTGCGGCTCTTTTCCATGTATATAACCGGAGATGAAGAAGAAAACTGCGCGAGCGGTGTGGCGACTCATCCGCAACGATCGATTTCCTCGAATGCATAATTAATGTTTCAATTCCTCGGGCAGCACCAGCAGCAGCAGCAGCGGTGTATCTGCACTTTCATCGTCTAGCTGCGCATTTTTTATTGCTCACAGCGGCGGTGGCTTTCCAGAGCGTGAGTTTTGCCGACGCTCTGCTGATGCAGCCGACCGCGGCGAGGAATTCCATTCTTTCTTTTCTCGTTCTTCTTGTATATATATATATATATATATATATATACGCGCGAGAGTAGCATTCGTCGTTTTTTCGGAAAACGAGTTTCTCATTAGCCGCTGTGGGAGGCTTGAATATAACCTTTTTGGATCTTTAATAAAATTGCTTATTTCGCTCATTCTGATGCTGATGCTTTATACTATGTTAGTCCTGAATCCAAGCCATTATTCATGTAGCCCAGTATACAGTGTACATCAGATTTACAAACTCCATTTGCATGAGAATTTGACCGAAATCTAGCGAGAGAACAAATCATCTGATAATTTTCGGAATGCAGAAATGCTGCAGCCTCAACTCGCTTTGGGCGGAATTTGCGAGTGCAGGGGATGCTATCCTAAAATTAAATTTTCCGCATTTCAGAACGTGTCGTCCACTTGTAAAGGCTTTTGGAATCTCAATTAGACAAAGCATAACTCAACCCACTGACACAGATTCGGACGTGCCTCGCGCACGTGTAACATGCTAATTAAGCGTTTTGATTTCATATAATTAAACGCTCGATCGACACTTTGAGAAACGTCGTTCTTAGTAAGCTTTAATTGAATTTTTTCTTTAACGCACATGCAATATGTATAATATTATATGTAAGAGTTATTGAAATTCTGCTACACGAAATTTCAATTTGGCAATCACCGGCATATTATTCCAAAGTTATACATATACCGTAGCCATTGTATAATACACAGAGCGAAGCAATTGGAAAAATCGAAAGCCATTTGAAATGAAAAGCTCGCGGAGTGAGTGAGAGAAATTGAGGATTTCGGTATGAGAGCCGACCCCGGCGTCCTTTTTGAATTATGAATGTCGTTCGCTCGACCAATGCAATTGTCGTTTTATAACGGCAATCTAAAAGAGAAATATAGTATTATACTAGTGGTCTGGGGGGCGGTTTTCCTTATCGCGACACAGACGACCCCTCGACCCACATTTTAACCCGGCTAGTTTTAATTGACGTTCTCCCGAGCAACAGGAGGTCACTATCGTTCGTCGTATACACAAACTGTGTGTATATTCGTTCTGCGGGGCTGAAATTTCAAATGAATCTCTCGAATCAATTAAACCTTGGATTGGATTTCCAAATGAAGTTATTGCGTTTTCAAATACCACGTCTCGTTCTAACTACATTATTTTTTTGAAATTTCATATTTCGAAATCAATGCATATATACACACATAACTGCGCGGTCTGTGTACCATGAAATATTCAAACACAAACAAGCATCGCGCGAGACAAAACAAGGACCACATGGCAGAACTACTAAGCCGCGTGTGTGTCACATTGTCAAATTAACACAGCGTCGTCGTGCATTAATTACGTAAACATTCGACAGCGAGCATAATACGCGCCTCACGATTCCCTCGAGGCGAAATTTCTCTCATATATATACATATATACAAACGCGTATGCTGCTGCACGAAACACAAATGGGACACAGCATCAGAGGAGCGTCTTCTTCTTTTACCACCGACACGTGCTAATTATAATTTGCTTAGCCGCCGTTGGTGGAAGCCCAACGCGAAACTTGCCGGGCAGCTCGGAAATGCTCTTAACGGAGCGAGAGAGAGAGAGACTCCGGAACTGCGCTTCGAGTGAGCCAGGCTGAAATTTACCTTCGGCATGAGCCGAGCGACCATTCAACTATAGAGCTTTTGTGTTGAGTTATCCACGTCTGACTCTCTCTCTCCGCGAAGTCGTTACTCCCCGACAATTAACTTTTCGCTGCTGGCAGGATATTTTTCGAACGAGTTCGTATGCCTGCAGCAGTTGTAGCTCATCCTCTTCTATGTAGGGCTAGTAGCGAGAAATTTTTTTTCTCTCCCGCGCGATCGCATCGTGGAACCTTGAGCCGCGCGACGACGATCGATATAGCCATCATCGGCTTTTGCTCCACTACTGGTATTTATAAACCGCCGCTCTGTTTTTATATTCCCATCACAGGTACCGTATAATTAGATTTCTCAACTAAAAAAAATGTCTCGCTTTTACACTTATATATCGTAATATACTCTTACAATAATTTTACAGCATAGCGCTGTCTAGCCGCCTCCGCCGCGGCAGAGTTTAAATCCGATATTTACGAGCGGACAGCGAGAGAGAGAAAAGAAAATTCGTTCGCGCGCATAATTTACAAACACTTTGAAAATATAATAGCCGGGCGACAAATAAGGTTTAAACTTCAGCTGAGCGTTTAACCTTTTTTTTTTTATTTTGCTGCAGCACCATTGCACGTAGCAACAACAAACGGCGTCGTATATTCAAAAGCCCAACAACTATACATCTCGGGTGCGCATCATCCTCTTGCAGCGCTGCAGCAATAGAAAAAAAAATCTCTCACACAGCAGAGTATAGCGGCCGGAGGGCTGTGCACCAACCGGTTTTAAAGCGCAGCGAGAGAGAGAGAGAGAGTTTCGCAAACGCAATTTTTGTCCATGAAATTTCCCGCAGCGCCAATTTCATCCCACGCTAACGTCGTCGAGAGAGAAAATCTCATTCCGGCTGCTCTGCTGCGACTCGAGCTTATAAGCGCAAAGTAAAAAATGAAGAGCTTCCCATCATAGTGCAAATCCAAGCTGCTCGTCTGTCGCCAGGGACGATCTCTCTTCGATATCTGCCTTGCAGATTGCTGGATCTGTGCGCGACGATTATTCTGCGGAGAGAGAGAGAGAGAGAGGTGTATAATATTCAATAGTCGAGCAATAATGTTTGGCGCGTCCCAACGCATAATGCCACGAGTTTACGGCGGCTTTCATTAATATGCGGGGACGGAGTCTCTCTGTCGCGCGCTTAAATTAAGCCTTTTGTTGGAACCGGGGTGCATCGAACTTGTGCCGAGGACGGGATGATTTTTAATCCGATGGGCGTTTGGTTTAATTTATCAGATGCTATTATATAAGTTTGTGCAGAGCTAGTTGGGAAGCTCGCTATTTATCTTCTTTTGGTATAATTTTGCACGGGCTGTTTATACGGCTAGTTAATGAATTTTAATCGCGTCTTTAGAAGTAATAATCATTTTTTATAACAATCCTTAAATCACACAGAAGAAGCAATAAGAACTGGAGCCAGTGCGCCTTGTCGTAAAGACGGCGATTTGCGCTTGGAAATGTAATTATAAACGATGCGGAGTATAGTGTATATATACGGTATATCTGGGGCGCGCGGAAAGCATCAGCCGTTAGCACAAAAACGATACGTACAATACTGGCTTATAACAATCAAACGATTGAAATTTATGTGCACATTAATGTCACGCTAGAGACATCGTCATTGATGATGGATAGTCATAACAGAACGTATAATGCTGCTGCTTGCTGCTTCGATCGTGAATAGCGGTACACACGTGTATTATGGTGCGTAATATCAATTCACGATCTGAACGAAATTTAAACGTTCTCTTTTACGATTAATAAAATCCGTACGAGGATTTGCTTTAATGGCGAAAGAAAAAAAAATCAAGAAAAGAAACGTGTATAACTCGAGCTCATCAATTTTCTTCAAATCGATAGAGGTGTATCGAGCTACTGGATACACGGCTAACGTTACATCGCGATAATTACTGTAATCAAAGTGGTCATCAATCATTTTTTTTTGTTTCGACAAGAGCAAACGTGTATATCTTTCAATATCGGAATTCCAAAGTAGTTGACCACTACAATGGACTATATTGAAACTGGCGTTGCACTTCACGAAGATGAAAAAGGTCGAAAAGCAGTTCCAGCGTTTAATCCAATGAAGATTCATCGTCAGAAATTAGGACCAATTAGTGCAAAACATTGATGATCATGTGCCATAAAACATCATTGATCTCCTGCACTGCGCACCAGTATTATAAGAATCGAGCTGATGACGTCTCCTTATTACTCTCCATAACGTACACCTTTAATTGCCTCTTCGCGTCTCATCGTATGCGAGCGCCAAAACCTACATCATCGCTGAAGGACTAATTTCCGGTACCCAGCACAGAAAACGGTAAAATCCGCATCAGCGAAACGAGTCTTCTCTCACACATATGATTGTGCCTCGTGCAGAATCGATCTCTCTCTGTCTTAATTGGCTGTCGCGAGAGAGCGGGCCGATTCGTTACTCTCCTGACGTAATCTGGACCATCCGTTAGAGAGAAGAGAGCCAAGGAGAACGACATATCTCTGCAGCAGCAGTAGCCAACGTGCATAACTGCATTTATTAATCGGCAGCAAGGACACCCGCTGAGAGAAATGAAGGAGGCGGCGATAAATTTTAAGGGACACGCGTCTCGTCGATGATCGATTTCTTCATTATACGTCTGCATCGATTAGTCGCTGTTTTTTCTACCTGACTGCGGGATGTGTACTACCTGTATAGTGTGTAGCTAAATTCGAGTACCGCCTCTGATTTATCAAGTTTAATTAGCTTTAAATAATGATCGTCGTCCATCTGCGTGCAGAAGGGGGGGAAAATTAATTAAACGACGACCGTTTGCTTATTGATTCCGACTGCGTCTATTTACACACGCGTTATTTCCCTGGCCTTGCACTTGTTTTTTTTTCTATTGCAAATAATTTCTATTATAATACCTACAGTATTGTTGCAATACTTTATATCTGGATCAAGGTTTCTCATTATTACTTCCAATATATTCTACGTTCACACCCTACATTTATATTATAGATACATAACAATAGCTGTCATCAGCTCTGTTATATAACTCTTGTACTTATATATGTTTGTCGCTCGAATGCGTCTAACTATGAGTCGATCAGACTACGACGACGACTGTGTATACGCATTCGCAGTGAATCATAATTTCGTTACATAATAGCGGCACCGTTTCTGCAATTCAATCATCCAAGTCGACTATTAACGATAACACTGCTGTTCTTTTTTTCAGAAGGTGGACCCCGAGCTGATATTCACAAAACAAGAGAGGATCGGTAAAGGCAGCTTCGGCGAGGTCTTCAAAGGCATCGACAATCGAACCCAACAAGTCGTCGCCATAAAGATCATTGACCTCGAAGAAGCCGAGGATGAAATCGAGGACATCCAGCAGGAGATTATGGTCCTATCCCAGTGTGACAGTCCCTACGTCACCAAATATTATGGATCCTACCTCAAGGTGAGAGACGCGTCGCATTACCTCAGTTGATGATGATGATGATGAACGGGCTCATATAACGAGAGAAAGTTTTTCGCGCGAATATAATTGGGTCGGATCCTTGATTGCACAATCGTATAAGGCGATTCTTTCGCGGACGTGACTCATTGCTTTCCTCTCTGCGCAGCGCACAACACAACACAATCATACACACACTATTACTGCACATACAGAAATTTTTCATTCGCGAGTCATCCGAGCTTTTACCTTAATTACACACATGGCACACACATTCAGAAATGAAAATAAGCCGTATACTCTTGCGTCATTCTTTCATCCCAGAGAAAGATATCGTCACACAATATTACAAGCAACAAGTTCCGACATTATGCATCTCGCACCTACAACGATTATATGTGTATAAAAAAAAAATCCTCGCTCGATGCTACATGCAAATGTCTCTCTCGCATAATAAACAAGTCTAGCGTGAAAAAAAAAAGTATCGAAAGATTTACGAGCTGAAAAGCTAGCGCGTTTTCGAATATTGCGATCGAGCTAGCTGTATGCTCCACACATACACATGCCCCGTTAAAGGAAGCGCGGAATTAATTACAGACGTGCTCGTGAAAGGAGCGGACACTGAATGAGACTCGTTTTACGCACGGGTAGACGTAAATATACTACACTGCTGGGTAGGCGAGATTCAAATCCGGGGCAAGGTTCGCCATAAAAGCCGCCACTTTGTGGTTGATTTTGATGAAAAAAAAAAACCGCCTTGTGTGACGCATAACCACGCCTCGACGTTTTCGCGAATCACCGTAATTCGTTCTTTTATATAAACATCCAGGCATATGATGTATGCATAACTCGATTATATTATATATTATAGAATCTAGGAAATCCTATACGAATACGAAATAGGAAAAAAAAAGATGTGAGGAGGAAACCTCAGGAAAGCTCAAAATCAGCAGGTCGCGTTTTCGAGTCAACCTACTTGTCCCCTCGAATCGATGACCGAAAGGTGATATCCTCAGAGCAATAATCCGCCTAATCGAGTTTCGCATCTACACTATCCCCCGTGTGCGAGTAGCAACGCCTACACATATATACACACCGATATAGCGGGAAGGAAAATAACACAATGCAATTGCGAAGCCATGACGATGATGACACGCTGATGCCGCGCGCGTCTGATGTCTGATTTTCCATTAAAGCCCCGCGTGAGAGTCGATGACAGTCGTCTCTCTCTCTCTCTCTCTGTGTGCAGATGTCGCCGGCGCACCTAACTATTTCTCAAGACTTTTCTTACTCCTACCTTCGTTCGTCGATTTTTTTTTCTTTTTCTTCTTCTGCTGTATTAGAGGGTATATAGACAGCGCCGCCGAGAAAGTCGTCAATTAATATTTAATGATATCGCTCGTTGTTGCGGTGTAGTCGTATAGTCGTTTACAGAGACAATGCTGAAAAATATTTCGCGACGACGACTTTCTTTTCTCCAAAAAGGAAGTCGGCTGACTCTCTGCTGCGATACTGCTGCAGTCGTCCTCGTGTTTATGTCTATAACGACTGGAAATATAATTCAAAACGACGTACCGTTACTTCTTCGATCTGATTATATTATACACCCTTTTTCACGATATTCATGGAGCCGAGAGAGAGAGAGAGAGAGAGAGAGATAGAATATTTAAGCCGCTTTAGTGTATACATTATAATATCCTCTCTCGACTGCACTTGAGAGAAGCTTTTATCAGTCAAGATGCATGATTCATTTTCCAAACTGAAACACACTGAGTGAGAGAGCGAATGTATATATGTGTATCTCGAAATACGAAATGCAAGCTACTTAGCCACATTCATCACTCTCAGATTTATCTCTCTTGGTATGCTCTCTCGCGGGTATGGTTCGTATATATATCTGCGGCACGACTTTTCCGCTCCAGAATATAAACGCTCTTTTATATCTCAGCGACACTCTGTTAAATATTTACCGAAAAATTTTCTCGCCTATGAAATGAAATATCCCAACAGCACAGACATCACGCAATTCCATTATATATTGCAATCCGTCGATGATATATCTCGTCGGGTCATCGGCACGATGACGAGATTTTTCGACAGACGACACAACACACCGTCCCCGCACACGCTTTCACCTTCCTGAGCGTCAAGGTCTTTTCCCTCTAAACGCTTTTACGTAACGATCGCCATGCACAGCTCGAGTCTATTATTAGACGTTCAATTCGCTAATGGGCTTGGTCCTGTACCACGAGAATAGAAACTCCTCCCTGATGGTGTGTGTGCAGTGCGCGAGAGACACGCGCTTCTTTTCTTTGCCAGTATATAGTGCGACCTCCGCGTAATTCTGGTGGAGAGTCTGTTTTACGGTGATTTTTTACAGGCTTTGGAATGAAAATAGGTTGGTGTTCGCGTATATACAGTCTGTACAGTTATACAACTGTAAATGTATATAAATTGCTTTCGTCGTCTCGTAAAATTATGCAATTTTACTTCTCCGGCGCTTATTCGATAAAATTTAATCGTGTTAAAATACGCTTTTCGCTAAATCCACTATATACTTCCATCAACATCGTTATTTTAATCGAATTCAAAAATACATCATATATTATATGATTAAATTGAAAACTCGATTCGAAATTGAAAGCATCTGTACCAGCGAAACACTAGTAAAGCAAAGCCAGTCGATCAATTACCCAGCACTTTCCGCTCTAACGATAGAAAAGAAGCCCCACAGGGCCGCCACTGATGGTGTGCACTCGCAGCATATAACGCAAATAAATATCCACTCGGCATTATATTCGTCGATTTATCGGCGTTTAGTATCGAAAAAAAAAATCGACCAACCGTTATATATCTATACATCAAAGATTAATTCCGTGTCGCGTCGTCCATCACTGTCGAGAGAGCTCGTGTGTGAAAAAAAAGGGAGTCATCGAGTATAGCAGAGGGTGTCAGGTGCGATTCATTATGCATGAACTTGGAAATGCGTATTTTTCTCTATCCATTCGTTTTAATCCCGTCGGGGACAGTATTAGTCGAGAGCTTTTGTCTGCGGCTACAAGATTGATAACGCTCGTTAATACTCGTATACGCATATATATTGTTATATGCAGCGTTGTTTTTTTTTCTGATCTCAACGGCTTTTCCCAATGGCAATTTACGACATGTGTATTATAATTAAGCGTCTTCTCTGATAAAAGAACTAATTATCCTCGCGCGAAAACAAGGCTTTTGATGTTGCGGCAAAAACACACCCTTTGAAAACTCTTCTCCATCGCCGCCGCGCTATGTATAAAAGCCGTCGTCTGAATGGCCAGGATTGTATATGTAAAGGCATCGTCTCGGCGGCAAAATTACCGAAAAATAAAAGGAAATCCCTCATCGTCGCCTTGAAGTTCAAGGTCTAACGCGCCGTGAACAAAGAAAAAAAAAGAAGGAAAAAAAAAATTCTCCCCCTCGAATTCTTCTTCGCCGCATCTTTTCTTCGGGGACGATATCTCGGGCCGTTTAATCTTTCAAGAGGACTACGACGATGTATAAGAATCGACGGTATATAGAAGAGAAGAGAGAGGGTGGAATGATTTAACAACCCTCGGCACGCGCGACATATCACGCGAGTTGAACGAACCCCTCGAGCTACTATATATAATACTCGTGTTATGTGGTAAGTGCGCGCGTATATCTGCATGAAAAATTACGCGGCTAAAGTGAAACTGATCGTATTATATGTGTGTGCCGCTTTTGTGTACAAGATCGTCGTCTCGGAGACTGATTTATTTGTTGTTATAACTCTGGCGTTCGCGCTATGTACGAAATTCCCATGAGTTTATGCACATACGACAAGTCTGAAAATGACGCATTTCATATCCTATTATATAATATAGTCGAAATTGCGCACGAGTTTTTTCTTCTGGAAAATATCGAGCGAGAAGTCTCTCTCGGGCGATATAAATATGCGCTCGGCTCTCGAAACTTTCACGATCGGCGGCAGTCGTGCGAACATAACGCCGCCGCCGCCGACGACTTGTTTATTATGCGCTCACAAGTGAAGAATCTCTATGGAATTTTTCTTTTATCTTTGTGGCCGCAAATTTTCATTCAAATCGAAATAAGGTATTTCCGCATATAGTGTGACGCAGACGGGATTACCATGAATTAAAGCAAAAAGCGCAATGGATCTATTTTCGTTTTATTCTCTGCGTCACACACATACACGGCTCTATCAAGGAGAGATAGCAGAGCGGCACACACGATTCGTCCCTCTCGTAGAGACCCGGAAAGAAAATTATTGGCACTTAAATCTCCCATTTGCCGCAGGAGAACGTTATAGTCGGCTCTCTGTTTTCAGCCTCGCTCTCTCTCTCTCTCTCCCTAGCTCTCGGACTTCCTTATTCCGATTATTATAATAACAGAAGAGATAGGAGGCATATATAGCAGCAGCAGCAGTAGCAGCATCCTATGATGAAATCGCTCTCCGTGTCTGTGTGTATGTGACTAGATAAGACTATGTGACTTTGTTTTTACGAACGTAGCCTGGAATAAGGGCTCGGCGTCGTGAAACATTGACCTAAAAAGACCAGTCCGTAATATAGCATATAGCAGCCGCATTGTTGCGATGTGCGCACTTTTGTATACGTATATACGCGCGCGTGTGTATACGTATACTATATATAAAAAGAAAAATAAACAAAGGCAAGAGAGTGGTCGTGTCCTTGCTCTCTTATCACCTCATTGGCTCTTATATACTCGTGGATTATTAACAAGCCAAGAGTTGCTCTCTTTCTCTCTTATTGCAGGCAAGTCACGTGCTCGCGAACACATCAGAGCAGAAATATATTATTATGTGTATATACTTATATTGCGCTTTGAGCTGATTATAAGCCTATAATTGATCGAGCCATTTTTCGGACTCGCTCTGAGTATTGCAGCACACTCGTTTATCACCGATAGCCGTGTGTATTTTTAAAAGACAATATCTGACTTTCTTGCTGTATACTGATGTGTAATACTCGAGCTTAAAACACAAAAAATACTTACATAACGCTGCGCTCGATGAAGAAAGCGCTCGCGGGGTGTGTTACTCTCGTTGTGCGGCAAGACGACGAATAAAGGTTAGATCGTGATCGTGACTATATATATTATACTCGTGTATACATTCGAAAGTTTCGATTCTAGATTTATCGGTATTACATCTCGGCCAAACGAATGTTCGCAGGTCAGCCGTATGGCAAAAGGTCAGACGTTTTTATACACATCACGGCATAGAAATCGATCTCGATCTTCATAAACAGTATCGTATCCTGAGCCAGAGAGATTGGCCATACGGCTGGTTAGTCATCGATATGGGCTATAATTATAACGCAAAGTGCCGGTCGATACACCTCGTCGTCTAGATATACTCTCTCACACACCTGCACAAGAGAGAACGTCTCGGATAATCGTATCTTGCACGCGCGCGCACACATGTGGGCCATCGGAGATCGAAACCCGCGTGAAAATCCTATCCAGCTTTCGAGATGAGAACCTCGTATTAGAATCTCTGATATACCTATATTTATCACAGAGCGTATATTTTCAGAATCTAATCCAATACTTTTCTTTGTGCACACAGGGCACAAAGTTATGGATCATCATGGAGTACCTGGGCGGAGGCTCGGCCTTGGACCTGATGAAAGCCGGAAGCTTCGAGGAGATGCACATAGCGGTTATCCTTCGGGAGGTTCTCAAAGGTCTGGACTATCTGCACAGCGAACGGAAGCTGCATCGTGATATCAAAGGTGAGAGAGAGAGAGAGGGTCTTCTTTTCTCTCTGTATAGATATACAACGAAGCGTCGAAAGTTTACTTTATAAAGGCGGGGTCGACGTATCCTCGAGACAAAGTCGAGCCAAGTTTTGATGAAAGCTAATGATGGAACTTTATTTAACGAGCCTTGGCTTATTATAATTGCAATTTCGTCGCGAGCTTAATCTATCTAAAAATAACGAGTTTGCTGTCGTCAAAGTTTGCGCTGGAAGTTTATGTATATACGCTGTTATAACGGCTGGATAATGGAGTTGGCTAAAGATTAGGAAGGTTGATTTTAATAATATAATGATAAAAACTTGACAACACTCGACTCTGTTTCAGCGGCGAACGTTCTGCTGAGCGAGATGGGCGACGTGAAGCTTGCGGACTTTGGTGTGGCTGGCCAGCTGACGAATACCACCAGCAAAAGAAACACTTTCGTCGGCACGCCCTTCTGGATGGCGCCAGAAGTTATCAAACAGTCCGCCTACGATTCCAAGGTATGTATATACATTTATACCTCTCTTCAAACTTCCTTCTTCTCTGCATCATAATGTCTGGATAAACTTGGCTCTAGAGAGAGAGAGAGAGTGGCGCGAACTTTGCCTGTGGATTGTCCCGAAGTTTTTGTCATTTTAAAGTTCAAGAGCGCGCGAGCGATTCCGATATGAATGGAAAAAATCGTACGCACTCCCTTGATTTAAAGACATAAAAGATAATCCGAGATTAAGACAGCTTTGAACTTTTGCAGGCCGACATTTGGTCCTTGGGCATCACGGCGATCGAGCTTGCCAAGGGTGAGCCTCCTAACAGCGAACTTCACCCGATGAGGGTTCTCTTCCTCATCCCGAAGAACAATCCACCCCAGCTCACCGGCAACTATACCAAACAATTCAAGGAGTTTGTCGAGGCGTGTCTCAATAAAGACCCGGAGAACGTAAGTGCATCATACTCCCCTCGGGATTTCGGTGCTCCTGCATTCGATGTGACCTTCTGAAAATCGAAGCGGACATAAAGATCGACCGAGTAAAAATAATGATTGCACTCTGGCGGGAAAGAAAAAAAACTCGTTGTGTGTTTTCCACGAATTTTTAGAATTCCTTCGAGGACGGGCTTTAAAATTCTCGCTCGGTGATAAAAATACTATAAAGGCTTCTGTTAGACCGAGGTAAAAGTTTCGTGCCACGAGATCGACGCGATAACGAAGATTTGTTTTCGTCGTAAAGCAGTGTGCCCTAGGTTTCTGAATTCGCAAAAGTTTAGATTAAAAATTTGTTGTAGAACGCTCGAGTTTATCGTTGTACAGACTGTGGGATGGACTTTTTTGAGCGGCATCTGCATCAGCGCAATCGTCTAGAGTAAACACGATATAGTTAATGATTGTTGTTTCCGGCTCTAACTGGAACTCGGTATCGCGAGATTAAAGTCATCATGTCATTGCAGCAACCCGATGAATAATAAATAAGTAATTCGCAATGTTGATAAGGGAACAGGCGTAAATTTTTCGTGATAAGGCCTCCTTTATTATTATCAGCGCTTAAAACCGCGGGCCGAGCCTCTGTTTATTTGTTCTAAAAACCATCAATCTTATCGGCTTTCGTTGCCGAACGATGAAAAGCACTAGAATTACAAAATAGCTCGTGTTTACGAATACTTCCATAAAACAATATCGGAAATAATGGCATATCGATTTTCCGATGAAACGCTACCTTGTATTTCCCGTATTTTCTTTTCTAAACGAGCAAGTGTGACGTCAATTTCCTTTCGACGTGTTGCAGAGGCCGACAGCGAAGGAACTGCTAAAGTTCCAGTTCATCAGAAAGGCCAAGAAGAACTCGTACCTGATTGACCTGATTGACAGGTACAAGAAGTGGAAGTCTCAACGTAGCGAGGAGTCCGAGACGGAGAGTGAGAATTCGGATTCGTAAGTATCTATCCTGATGGCTAACTCGTGACTTTGCGAATCTCGTTCGCAAGTATTGTGGAAAAACATAATAGCATCGTTGAAATCGAGCGAGATCGAGCGCGCGATTTTGAGCACAGTTATGATTATTTCTTTGTGTTTGTATTGCACAGGGAAGAGTCGAAGCAAGATAGCGACATGGACGAGCCGTGGATAATGACGGTGAAGGGACCCCACAGGGTCAAGGGATCCTCGGTTGTTCCCATGATGCCTCTCGAGGAGCAGCAGCAGCAGCAGCAACAGCAGCAACAGCAACCGGCCTCGCTGAACCTCAGCCATACGCCGAACCACAGGCCTCAACACAATCAACACAACCAGCCACAGCAACAGCAGCAGACGCAATCCAAACCACACGCGAACGGAGCATCCAGGTCGCCGCCTAAAGAGTCCAATCTCAACCATTACAAGAACGACTCGAGGGACTCGTCGCGAGATGGACAAAACAAGCTTATGCCGGTAATGTCGTCGTGTCGATCGAACACAGATACTGGCTCTTCCTATTCGTACTCTTTACTAAAATCGGATAAGAAAATACAAACTTTGCTCGTTAATTTAAACACATTTTCTTTTATTCTGATACCGTTCATTTAATGAGAAAGTTTACGGTCGACCTTTGTAAAAGATGAAAAATATGTAAATTCAAACCCAGTTGTGACAAAGTAGATGGGCTGATGTCCAAAAAGTTTACCTCAACTCTATTGATACAGAAAAAGGCAGTACTGAAGCTATATTGGTTCTGCTTATTGATTTTATTATAAAAAGAATAAGTTGCAAGCCGATAGGGCTTTCGAGGAAATTGTCTGGCTCTTAGAATTAATCGATTCACCGAACTTATATTTGGATCCTTATGTTATTTATCATATTCCCTTTAAAATTTTAACTGCATTTTATACACTGTAAAAGTATGTCTAAAATTATTATTTGCGTTATGTGCAGTCCCGACCACACGAGGCAGCACCGAAGCCGCCTTCCACAGCCGAAACGCGTGACAGCCGTGACTACCACGACTCTAGTCGGGATTCGACACTGAGAAGCGCCAAGGATATGCTGCGACGTAGAGACCAGGGATTGGAAATTGACGAACGGGAGCAGCGCCAGAGGAAGAGCAAGTCGGAGGTTCCGGTTGAACATCGGGCAACCTCCGAAGAAAAACAGCAGCAGCAGAGACCAAGAAGCTCGCAGGAGCTCAAGCATCCACGCAGTCCGGTTCTAAACGGCGTCATCTTCCCGCTGTTGTCCGATGTAATTATAAACTTTCATAATATTACTGCATTATTCATCGTTTTCTTTGATAAAGCCATATCGCAATATGAATTTGCGTTGTCAATATTTCCCTTTTGTGTCTAACGGGTTATGCTGACAAAGTTTCCTTTTTCATTTTCAGCTGCAACGTAAATATCAATATGCCGCGAGGGACAACGGCGACGGCAGTAATACCAGCAGACAGAGCGGAGCGTTGAATGAACTGAGAGATGCCTTTGAAGTCGCGGAACGAACGTCGCCCGGTATGAGCGAGAATCTGGTCAAGGAAATCCTCAAAGCGCTCCTTCCGACCAACCATTCGGATGCTCGGCTTTCTATGCTCATGGAGAAAGTTATTTCAAAGTGAGTTATTTCAAGATTGAATTTCACTGTGCATTCCTTACTCGTCGAGAACACGATTGCTTTTACAAAATATATTTTAATTTATTATAATGTATAATATATATTTATATTCTTTTGGTTCTTTTGCAGGGATACGTAGGGACGTGAGACAGCGAGGATTCGCAGAAGACTGTGTTTGGAAAATACATTAACACTTTAGACGATGGGTCGTATTCTGTGGATTCGCCAAGATCGTCAAGTTTGTTAACGATACCTGATTTGCAGTACCAGCTCCTCAGATCCTGCTGTGCGAATCTGACATTTGCCTTCAGATTGACGTGATCTCGCAGGATTTTTGCGTTGCACCTGCAACTAGGTTTTCGTTTTACTTTTTTGCTTTTGTTTTATTTTAAGAGTAACTGTAAAAAGTAAAGTTAGAGACGAGAGAACTCTGTGGGTGTAAGTGCGTTTCGTTTCTCTTCTATTTCAAGGAAACTTTTTCTTTCTTTTTTTTCTTTATTATTTGTTGGAAGTTTTTACGATTTGGCTGTTCGATGGAAGGCCAGAATTTGTTGACTTGTTCTTGCCTCATTGCAGAGCTATCCGGAATTCGCGCTAGTCTTTCAGTCGCCTCCTAACGTTTGACGATCAAAAGAAAGTCGAAAGAGAATGTGTATTTGTGATTATTTCAAATGAATTATGAAAAGTAATTGTTTACTTACGTTTAATTCAAGTATTATTGTTGCAGTGCCAAATGTTTTGAATTTTTCAAATAATAAATTGTTGAAGCAGAATGTGGCGTTTAAAGATAAATAAAACCTTGAGTACAAAATATCAAAAAAAAAGAACAAGGAAAAAATATAGCTATAATAAAAGAAGTAGTCCATCAGTAATAATGAAAAATGAATCTCTAGATTAAGGGCAAGTGTATTAGCGTATATAACGTGCTTTTTAAAAAAAAGTAGACATCGATTTTAAAAATATCACTATAATGATATTTTTTCACGCGTGTAGCACTTAGTCCTGATTATTTTTCATAATTCATATAAATAAAAAGATGTTCAAGACTGCCTCAGATGTTTCCTTTTGCTCTTAGTAGTTGAACGGCGAAGTGTCTCCAGATATTCGCACGATTCTTAAAACGATAGCTTCTGCAGAGTAATGTTTTAAAGCGAATAGCTCGGAGCAATGCTAGTGACGTACGTTGTTAATTTTAAATAAAGAAAAAAAAAATAAGCGATTATACGCGTTCCGGATTCTGTTTAAGAAAGAGTGAAATCAGAAGTAGAAAAATCTTAGCCTCGTTGCCAGAGGCTCTGTAAATATGTATTTAGCGCGTTAAAATAGAAATCTTGTTCTAATTATCGACGTGCCTGCTGAATCGTCCTGAAAGTCCGCGATAAAAGTACGCAGGACGCATCCTTAAATAGTCAAGGGAGCAGAGTGATTAATTTCGAACGATAGCGAAAAAAATTTACAGCCAATGTTGTTACTTGTACAAGTGAATGCAGTGTAGACGTAGCAATTGCATTATGTAAATGAATAAATTTTTCAATCCAACGTTTGCTTTTTCTTGTGTCCGTTAATGCAAATCAGAGATTTACTTCGAGAATGCATCAAAAACTATTCGACTGCAATATTTCTCAATTCAATGTAATTGAAGTCTTGACAAGTACTTTCAAGTGGCTTTAAATAACAATGTTTCATCAAAGACAATACGAAAAACTCTTCGCCATTTGCTGGACTTCATTATTTTTCGCGTATCGCGAAAATTCCCATAAAAGTTGCAGGACGTCGATGCTTAAAAATCCACGTTGTTTGTAAATGTAAACTAATGTATTTTATAATAA